>JAMWFC010000117.1:63355-315503 GCA_027475525.1 Macrolepiota albuminosa
AACATGCAGAGCGCTAACGGCACGATTGATCGATCCTTGGGGATGGCTCGGAACGTGCCATGTGCTATAGGCGATCTTACATTCTATCTACAAATTCACATACTTAGATCGCCTGCCTACGATTTATTATTAGGAAGGCCCTTCGATGTGCTAGCGCGATCAGTGGTCAAAACAACGTCCAAGGAGGAAACGACGCTAACTATTAGTGACCCCAATTCTGGAGTTAGGAGAACGGTACCGACATTTCCCCGAGGGAGGTTCCAGAAGCCTGGACCAAGAAAGCGACCTTACGTTAGCGACGACCCTTGCGAGTGTTTTCCGGCGCCATCGAGGAGATGAGTGATGAGGATCATGGAGATGAAGCGCTTATCTTGGACTATAATCATCGGACTGGGCAAGTAACCTTTATATCACATACCCCTTTAGCCCCTGAAATCTTGAACACTTCTACGTCGCTTACTAGCGAAGCTTTATCCTACTTATACCTCACTGCATCCGATATTACTGAAAATCTTTTGACAGACACTTACTTCGTTTCTTCCCCTGATTCTAAAGAACCTTTGATATCCGGTTTCGCTAGAAACCAGAGTTCCATTTATAATATGTTTGCTAACAACAGTACCCCTAAGCGCAAAGGGGTTCAGGTTAAAAAGAAATACAAGCCAGTAGCGCTTAAAACGAAACCGGTAGCAAGTGGCGTACCCGAAGAATTTCGCATCGAGAGAAAAATCATTGGAGACCCGTTAGTGACCCTTCCCGAGCTTAATCCGAACCCGCCACCCTTCGAGCCTACCGGACGATTCACGGAAGAACGACGGGCGCTATTCCTTAGCGCCCATGATACAGGCTTTCTATCGACGGCGGAACTAGATGTATTGACCGACATTATGCAAAAACAAAACAAAGCATTTGCTTGGGAGGATTCCGAACGCGGTAAACTGAGAACTGACTTCTTTCCACCAGTGGTTATACCCACAATACCTCATGTACCTTGGACCGAGCATAACCGACCGATACCGCCGGGTATTGAAGCGGAGGTTTGCCAAATTATTTGTTCCAAAATAGCGGCGGGAGTTTACGAGCCTTCCAATTCGGCATACCGGTCGCGATGGTTTTGTGTACTAAAGAAAAATGGCAAGCTACGTATAGTTCACAGTCTGGAGCCGCTAAACAAAGTCACGATTCGTCATTCAGGGGTACCGCCCTTCCCCGATCACGTCGCTGAATCGTTCGCGGGAAGAATATGTGGCGCTACCCTGGATCTGTACGTTGGCTATGACGAGCGCTTGATTCACCCTTCCTCTCGCGACTTAACGACATTTCAAACGCCATTCGGAGCGCTACGACTGGTTACACTTCCCATGGGGTGGACGAATTCGGTACCCATATTCCACGACGACATTACGTTTATTCTACAACCCGAAATACCCCACCATGTGCTTAGTTTTATCGACGATGTTGGCGTTAAGGGCCCAAAAGATTGGCGCCTTGTAGATGGCAAGCCCGAAGTGCACCCGGAAAATCCTAATATCCGCATGGCGCTATGGGACTTCTTCCAATTGGTCAACCGGGTGCTTCAGCGCATGAAATATTGTGGTGGAACGTTCTCAGGACACAAGTTGGTTCTTTGCGCGCCACAATTTAAAATTTTAGGGCACGTTTGCACGCCAGAAGGCAGGATCCCTGAGGAGAGCCGATTAGCGCTTCTAGAGAAGTGGGGAGTCTGCCATAACCTCTTGGAAGTTCGCGCGTTTCTAGGCACGGTAGGCGTGCTGCGCATGTTCATACACCATTTTTTACATCAAGCGCACGCGCTAAATCGCTTAACTCGTTCAGGGGTCCCCTTCGAATTCGGACCCGACCAAATTAATGCCCAAAAAGACTTAGTGAAGGCACTGCAGGAAGCGAAGCCATTGGTACCCATTGATTATACTATATCCGATCCAGTTATACTTGCCGTCGACACCTCTTACATCACGGTTGGCTTCTTTTTATGTCAATGTGATAGCGCAAATCGAAAAATCAGACGCTACAATCGCTTCGGATCAATTACCCTTAACGACAGAGAGTCGCGCTATAGTCAGCCCAAACTGGAATTATACGGATTGTTTCGAGCGTTTCAGGCACTATGCATGTATCTTATTGGGGTTCGAAACCTGATCGTCGAAGTTGACGCACACTACATCAAAGGGATGCTTCAGAACCCAGACATTCAACCTTCGGCTAGCATGAATCGCTGGGTAGTAGCAATACTAATGTTCCACTTCAAGCTCGTGCATGTCAAGAGTGCGTTTCACGGACCTGATGGACTATCTAGGCGACCTAGGCAGCCGGAGGACGAGGCGCTAGACGAAAGCAATAAGGACGTATTTGACGACTGGATTGACCGATTGCACGGTTTCATACATATTATTCAATTGCCTATTTCGGCCCTTCGCAAAGACCAACCTGTCTCGACTTGGCTACACCCTATCATCCCGTATCAACCTAAACCGTATCAAGCTCCATCGACCTTTTACACCAACCTGTCTCGACTTGGCTACACCCTATCATCCCGTATCAACCTAAACCGTATCAAGCTCCATCGACCTTTTACACGGCCAGTATCTATAACGTCGTTAAGCCATATAACGACCTAAAGATAGTCAAGGAACCAAGACCCTTACGGGAAGATAGTCGCAACCTTCCATATTCGGCGGTACCTCGTAGCGCCAAGGCTAAGTCAGAAGACCAGCGAGTCGATCAGGTTAGGAAATGGTTACAGGATTTGCGACGACCATCAGACCTTACGGACACGGAATACGCCACCTTCATTCGATATGCAACGACTTTCTTTATGGTTGAAAATCGGCTTTGGCAACGAAATAGGTCTGGCGCGCATAAATTAGTAATCAAGCCCGAGGGCCGCGTCAGGATTTTGCGCGCTATGCATGATGACTTGGGACATCGAGGACTCTACGCGACGCGGGCGAATTTATTGGAACGTTTTTGGTGGCCTCAAGTTAGCGCCGATATCGCATGGTATATTTGTACTTGTCATCTCTGCCAAATCCAACAGACGCACCAAGTCCTTATTCCCCCAACCATAGCGACTCCAGCACCCTTGTTCGGAAAAATATATATCGACACTATGCACATGCCCAAGTCGGGGCGCTACAAGTACATTATTCAGGGAAGGTGTTCTTTGGTACATTGGCCGGAGTTCCGTATGCTCCAGCGGGAAAATACCGACGCTATAGCTAAGTGGCTCTTCGAAGATGTTATTTGCAGATGGGGAGCCCTTCACGAGATTGTTACAGACAACGGAGCGCCGATAGTTAAGGCGCTTACCTACCTCGCTAAGAAATACAACATACAGCATATTCGGATCTCAGGATACAATAAACGCGCTAACGGTATAGTGGAAAGGCCACATTTTGACGTACGACAGGCGCTATTTAAGGCGGTAGACGGCGACGAAAGTCGCTGGAGCGAAGCGACTTATTCGGTCTTTTGGTCTGAACGAGTTACCGTACGGAAGAGGATGGGCTGCTCTCCCTACTACGCGGCGACTGGCACCCATCCCCTGCTTCCAGCAGACGTTGTGGAGGCAACATACCTACAACCCCCACCTAACTCAATCCTGTCCTCTACCGACCTTATCGCTAGGCGCGCCATTGACTTACAACGACGCATGGAGGATCTAGAGCGCCTACACGAGGTGGTATTTCAAGCTAGACGACAAGCCGCATTACGATTTGAAAGCGAGCATAGTGCTACTATCCGAGACTACAACTTTACAGCTGGCGCCTTAGTGCTAATGCGCAACTCGAAAATCGAAGTAACCCATAACAAAAAGATGCGACCTCGATACCTAGGGCTCCTCATAGTCGTTTCCCGCAATAAGGGAGGAGCCTACGTACTCTGCGAGCTGGACGGCTCGGTTTTGCATCGACCGGTAGCGGCGTTTTGACTCATTCCCTACTTAGCGCCTACGTACTCTGCGAGCTGGACGGCTCGGTTTTGCATCGACCGGTAGCGGCGTTTTGACTCATTCCCTACTTAGCGCGTGAACACATTCCACTACCTTTGCTGGCGCTAGACATTGACACGGCCAAACTGCGAGAGCTTGAAGAGACTGAGTTGGTGGACGATGACGAGATCACTCCTGATGACGAAGAGGAACAATAAAAGACCACGGAAAATGAGGCGCCAGCGGTTAGCGCCCCCCTTGCTACGGACTTAAAGCATGCGCTAGTAATCATGAAAAGGGTGCATAACTTGGCGATACTAATACATGCGGCATTACCAAACTATACTTGACTACAAAAAGCTTAAGACAACGATGACGACCGCCGACGAGGACCCTTGACTCGCTCCTTGTGTCGCCTATAGGCGGGAGGAGCACCGGAAGGGGGACGAATGGCAGCGTTAGGCGGCGCGGGAGGAGCGACTGGAGGAGGAGGTACGGGAGCGACTGGAGAAGGAGGTACGGGAGCGCGAGGAGGCATGGAAAAGGCGATTGTAGGTGGAGCGAGGGAAGGACCCGGGGGAGCGGCGGGACGAGTAGGGGACAAGTACCACCCGGCCTCGTCCAAGCGACGCTCTAAAGCTGTGAAAGGAACGATCACGCGGTCGAGCACGGCTCTACTAGCGGTAGGGTTGACAAGAACCGGAAGAGGGAGCCAGGAAAGGCTCTAGAAAAGGGCAGGGAGTTAGCTAACCAAAGCCAGGCGAAAAAGGGGTATAGGTACTAACCAAACCCCCGGTCTCGCGGAGAAGACTATGAAGGCTCAACGCGGTACCAGCAATGGTCTGCTCCTACGGCGCGCATAAGTATTACCTAAAACATGCGCTAATAAAGGGTTTACGGTGACTAGGGCCGGGTCTGTGTCTATCTCCCATTCGGCGGAGGCCGCTAGAAGGATCCAGTATCGGCGCACAAGGGTCAATATGTTACTATTCTCCTGCGGAAAGCCGCCGTCAGGCATTAACAAGAGGAAGCGCTCGAGGCGATCTAGGATGAGAGGCCGGTGAATGAGTACGGGGTCATCAAGAAGGAGGGAAGGTTCTGGCATGATATGATACTAACCGGGTTAACTGCGCCAGAATCCATAAAATACCTCTCATCAAGAAGGAGGGAAGGTTCTGGCATGATATGATACTAACCGGGTTAACTGCGCCAGAATCCATAAAATACCTCTAGCTGGTTGCAGGGTCGCGGATGCTTGGGAACTCTTACATGCGCAAACAATCATGAGGGGGGGGGGAAGACAATGATGCATTTCATATATCTACGACAAAAGAAATCAACTAGCCAAAATCTGTCAGCCCGGTGGCGCCACGAAAAAGAAGAAGCCGACTTACATAAACAACATGGGAGACGGACGAGTATCAAGGACCGGGCAAAAGGAGAGGCCTGGAAGGCCGCCAGCCTTCAGTTGGACCGCGAAAAAGCCGGCCACCAGTAGACGAGCGGGGCGCCTAGCGGGGCAATGCGTTAGAAGGAAGAAAACAAGGTAATAAGGTAACGGACCAGGTAGTGACTCTCCTCCAGCAGCAACTCAAGACGCTCCTTCGTTTCCTTGGTCGTGATTTGCTTTATTGGGCGACTATCAGAAGAGAAGGAGGGCAAAAAAGGCAATAGCGCACCTGAAAAATCCGACTCCAGTTTTTCTCCATACCGAAACGGGTCAACGGCAGGTCATCGTTCCAGATCTCACAGGCCACACAAAGTAGCTGGCAGCGACGACCTAACTCAACGACTCCGTCGGTCAGCCCAGGCACGCCGACCGCTGGGTAGTGGTGGAAGAACAAGGTAGCGCGTTCCAGGAAAGTGGGGGGATCCATTACGATATGAGCACGATCACAACGGGCAGTCCACACGATGCCGGTTGGGCTTTCCATCACAAAGACTGATGAGATGCTGTCGGGGCATGGGCAATTTATAGGACTCGGACGGTGTTTCAACTAGCGACAGCGTGGGAGGGCATTTCTCAAGGGGCTTGGACCCTGACGCAGACACGAACCAATAGGATGCGCTGGAGTCCATTTTAGGTCGCACAAAGAGGGTATTAACCTTCGAGATCTAGCGCTTATACCCACCATCACCGAATAACCACAAGCGATCAGTGGCACTCTATTTCTTATACATTAAAACTTCTTGCATGAATCGACTTATTTTTCTACAGACGATACCTATTTCTTCCTAGGCTGGCGCGATATTGGCTATTGGGTCGCGCTGGTAATAGGGGTTTTTACGCCATGATGATTTACTGAGCGTTTCCCCTTTTTCTTACTTTGTATTTTGATTACTTACAAACTGACGATTTCGAAACAAGGGGAGGGGAGCGTTTATTTTAGTATGGCTATCACAGACTACGTATCAAATTTTTCAAAGTCCACAAAAATTCGAAGCGCTACGGGCCGGCGACTACGCATCAGACGCGGAGGGAGCGGGATCACCCAATGGAAGCAAGTCCCTGTCTTGAATGGCGTTACTCGCTTGCCACTCAAGCGCATCAGTGATGTCGTCATGGAGCTCAAGCAGGAGGAGCTCACGGCGCGCTAAGGTGGAAACACGAGGACGGAGGAGGGCGAGTTCGCTACCAACGACGTCGGTCGCGTCCTCGATCTGGCGAAGTTGTTGATGGAGATCGGCGGCAGGACGAAGGGGAGTGACAGGATAAGAGAACTCATCCCCAAGCCAGGGATAGGCGTCGCCGGAAACGCGCATGGCGGGGGGAGGAGTCCAAAAAGGATCGAACTTAGCGGAGGTCAGCGGAGAGGCGAACTAACTAGGAAATGCAGACTTACTCAAACGGTTACGGGAGCACGGGGGGTCCATTCATGGCGCTCATCGCCTGGGGACATGGCCCTAGCGGAAGAAAGGCGGATGCCATAGGAAGGCAAGTACCTCCAGCGGCGGCGGCGCTCGCCCTGAGCTACTAGGGTCCCTTCGGACTCAGGCGCGGTAGAGGACTCGCGAGTACTGGGGAAGGAAGAGAGGCTACGAGGAGGGGTAAGAGATGGTGTAATAGGAAGGGCGACGGGGGAGGCGCTAGCCGCGACAGGCTTGGGAGCAGGGGTAGCGCCGGCAACAGACATCACGACATCTTCGGCGGACGGGATATCCACAACGACTGGAAGCAAAGGAGTAGGGGACCTGGAGACAAAGAGGTTAGCGCAACCTAAACAGGAAAACACGAACATTACGCACCGATTACCACTGGGGCCGCTCTGATAAGGGTTAGCGGCGATAGGGGGAGTAATGCGAAGCAGAAGAGCGCGTACCGCCAATAGCGCATCGGTGTCGACCACAGGCCCAGCCTCATCGTCATCCTCGCCCTCAGCATCCCTCTCGGTATCCTCGCCTTCATCAGTAGACGACTCGGTAGAAGACAAGACGACGGGAGTAGCAGGCGCTAGCTCCCGGCGCTTACCGGGACTCTTGCTAGGAGAGGCGACAATAGGCTTACGCTTCGAAGGGACGGGACGACGGGGAGAACGGGCAAAGGGGGCGGTCACGGTAGTACCATCTTGGGTGATGGGAAGCGCTAGGCTTGCAGCGCTAATCACAGTGGGCTGACGAGTAGCGGCCAAATCGCGTTGCTGCAACACAAAGGCCTGGGCGTTACGAACTAAGACTGCGCGCTTGTAATTGCGCTGCATGATAGCGTCCCTACCACGTTCGCGAGTACGAATCCCATTGAAGGCACAGCCCCATTTCAACGCATCGCAACGGTAGCAGGGAAGAGAGGCGGTAGGAAACCAGCAACCCTCAGGATCGTTTTCAGACCAGCATTTATCGCACTGGGAAAGAAGTTAGCGACGTCATCAAACTTTCAGGGACAAACATGCACTTACCGCACCAATCTTTGCCCTAAAGGCGCGGCGCTCCACGGGTGCCACCATAACCTTCTTCTTAGCGCCGAGCACCTGGACACCAGCCGGGAGGCCGGTATCAATGACGGTAGTATCGCAACGAAGGCGCAGCAAATCACGAAGCTCCGCGTCAGTAAACATAGTTTGGTTGGGCGCCTAAGAAGGGCTCGATCAGGCGCTAGAGACAAGCGATCTTAAAAGGAAACACTTACGACATACAAAGGGGCAACACGAGCAGGGAGATTGACCTAAGAAGAAGAGTGAGTAGAAGAACTAGAGGCAAGAAGACAAGGACGCACGGTACGTTTAGGAGGACTAGCGAGAGTAGGGGGCGCGCGATTAATAACGACGGCGAAGTTACGGGGGGGAAGGCGAGAAATAGTATGGGTAGGTCCGGGCCAGGGCTCACTGGCGGTAACGGCAATCCGTTTGATGGCCGAGTGAGGAGGCGCAGTACGAGTGGGAGAAGCGACGATGGGTGCAGGGCGAGTGGGAGAAGCATCGCCACGAAAAGGACTACCAAGAACGGGAGGAGGCAGAACGGAAACAGGAGCAGCAGGAGCGGCCGGAACGGAAGGAACGGTAGAGGCCGACGGGGCGCTAGGAAGACTTGCAACGGTGGGCGACGTAGCAACCGACTACTCAGGGTTAACATGGAAAATGTGAGGAAGAAAAGGAGGGAACTCACCTCGCCAACCTCGGTACTAGCCAGCAGGGCGTCGATCTCGTCGGATAGGGAAGGAGCCTAGTATGGGCGCTGAACCTTAGCGCCACGAACCTAAAATCAAACCTAAAAACTTACGAACAAGTCCGCAAACGGTAGCAACCAATCGGCACCCTCATATTCACGGTACCGAGCCATGCACCATTCACACTTACGAACAAGTCCGCAAACGGTAGCAACCAATCGGCACCCTCATATTCACGGTACCGAGCCATGCACCATTCACAAACCTCAACGCCCCGTGCCCAGGAACTGTCAGAGCCGCGGACCACGAGCCAGCGCCGATAGAGTTGCATAATGCCAGGGACGGTTTGTGGCGCATCGGCGGGACTGACAGACTTAGCGCGATCGAATAAATAAGAGGCTTTAGCCAGGAAATTGCGAAGAGCAGAGGCATCGAAAGGAGTGGACATGTTGGAAAGATGGGAAGGAAAACACGAGAAGGTGAAGGGCTAAAAACGATTTTTATAAGGCGCCGGCGGCATCATACGGACCGTAGCGCAGTCAAATTAATGACGGCGTTTGACTAAGGACAGTCAATTTTTCAGTTGGGGGGAGATGATAGGCTTCTACTCGGACTGAGCGCATCAAGGGACATTATAGGCCAACCGACACTTGACGTATTCAGGACTCTAGCGACCAGTTGGGAATATAGAGCAGCTCTAGCTCTGGCAAATTACTACAGGATGTGGAAACTTATCCTAACCCCTAGCTACCAGGCCTACAGCGCACTCCTTTCACCTAGCCCAAGGACGAAGGAGGCTCATAACGTATAGCGCTAACACAACGGCGGGAGAGGACTATAACTAAACCCCGATCACTTCCAGAAGGAGCCAGCAGCAGGCGCTGCCATTGGACGAGGCACTTCAATCAGAAGTCTAAAGGGATCAATGACGGCGGCACTGGATATACTTAAATCCGACATCTGGACCTGACAGGAACTAATACAATGAGTAGCGCTGACATTAGCGCTCACGGCATCTGTCGAGGATTTTCCGACCATACTCCGGAACGGCCTGGCCAATCGGAGTTATAGAAAAGTGAGCAGACTCGTACAACTCTAAGTCAATATAGAGTCACCGCAGGTCGCCGTGGGTCATAACGCCGTTGGTCGCCGTCAGCCATGTGCACAAGGTCGCCGTTGACAGGTCGCCGTTAGAGTAAACCATGAGGAGAGGCGCTAGGAGGTAGCGCCGCAGATGGACTTGTATCTTGGCAAACACGGTAGCGCACTGTATATAAAATAGCTACTTTTCATGTATATAATAACGAATCGTAACCCCTCAAACTCACAGTTACACTTAGCGTTCAACTCGCGCTAGCCTCCTCCGACTTCGTCACTAAGTCGGGCGCTAGCTCTGTCTATCTCGTCTTCATCGTTTACGGTGCCACTTACGGGCACAATACGCTGCGCTACTCGTCTTTTCTCCAATATCTTTGCCTAAACCACGAATCGTTTACGGTGCCACTTACGGGCACAATACGCTGCGCTACTCGTCTTTTCTCCAATATCTTTGCCTAAACCACGATGCTAACCGTCTGCCAGGTAGCCTCCGAAGCGCTACAATCTAGCGCATCATTTTACTACCTCCACTCGAGCACACCGGGACCCTGTCAGGACTCCTCACAACTACGTACGCCAAGCGCTGGAGACGGCGTTGTACTGCGTATACGTCCAGCGCACCCAACCACAGTTGGCGTCATCAACTACGTACGCCAAGCGCTGGAGACGGCGTTGTACTGCGTATACGTCCAGCGCACCCAACCACAGTTGGCGTCATCACTGCTAGCATGAACCAGTGGGTAGTCGCTATCCTCATGTTTCACTTTGAGTTGGTACATGTCAAGAGCTCTTTCCACAGACCAGATGGACTCTCTAGGCGATGATGACGCCAACTGTGGTTGGGTGCGCTGGACGTATACGCAGTACAACGCCGTCTCCAGCGCCTGGCGTACGGGTTTGTGAGGAGTCCCGGCAGGGTCCCGGTGTGCTCAAGCAGAGGTGATGGGGCGATGCACTAGACGATAGTGCCTTGGGTGCTACCTAGCAAGTGGTAAGCGTCGTAGTTTAGGAGAAGTTATAGAGAAATAAACGAATAGCGCAGCGTAGCGTGCCCGTAGGTGGCACCGTAAACGACGAAGACGAGATAGACGAAGCTAGCGCCAAACTTGGTGACAAAGTCAGGCAACGCTAGCGCGATTTGAACGCTAAGTGTAACTGGGTGCTCAAGAGGTTACGATTTGTTGTTATATACATGGCAAGTAGCTAGTTTTTATACTATGCGCTACATTATTTCCAAAATAAGTCCATTGACAGCGCTACCAATTAGCGCCTCTATTCGTGACTGTAGCTAACGGCCACCTGTCAACGGCGACCTGCAGCACATGGGTGACGGCGACCAACGGCGACTCAAAAACTACTTAGAAGTGGTACGAGTTTGCTCACTTTTTTGATGTAATTTAATTGGCCATGCCATCCCGGGGTATGGTCAGGGAATCCTCGACAGACGCCGTGAGCGCTAATTCCGGCGCTAAACATTGTACCATCTTTTGATAGATTTAAATGTCGGGTCTGTGTGTATCCTGTCTCGTCGTCATTGATTCGGCGCTAAACATTGTACCATCTTTTGATAGATTTAAATGTCGGGTCTGTGTGTATCCTGTCTCGTCGTCATTGATTCTTTTAGACTTCTGATTGAGGTGCCTCGGTGATTGACAGCGCCAATTGCTAACTCCTTTCAGTACTGATCGGGGTTTGGTCAGAGTCACCTCCCGCCGTTGTGCTAGCGCTATGAGTTCTGGGCCTTCTTGGTCTTCAAAGTAACTGAGTGGAGGGTGCTGAGGGGCTGATACTGGTGATTGAGATGAATGGATAAGTCTTGCCATAGAGCGCCCGCGCTAGGGCTGCTCTGTACCCAATGCTGGTCGCTAGAGTCTCTAGTGTGTCAAGTGTTGGTCGGCCTATAATGTCCCTTGATGCGCTCAGTCCGAGTAGAAGCCTATCAGTGACCACGGCAGCCTGGCGACCCGGCAGTAGATCCACAAGCTAATAGCAATTTTGAGGACTGGATCGACCGATTACATGGTTTTATGCACCTCATACAACAGCCAATTCCACTACTACAACGGCAACAGCCTGCCAGTATCTTTCTACATCCAATTGTCTCTTACCACCCCGAGATCTTTAGCGCACTCCTCACATTTTACACGGCAAGCATCCTTGAACAAGACTTGCCTCCAGTAAAAGTCGTACAGGAACCCCATCCGCTAAGAGAAAACAGCAGAAACCTGACCTACAATGCCGTTCCCCGATCTGCCAAGGCAAAGGCAGAAGACAGTCGCTTGTTAATAGTTGAACAATGGATACAAGACCTTAAGCGACCCGCAGGCCTTACCAACGAACAGTACGCAACCTTTATTCGATATGCCACTCACTTCTTCTTTACTGACAATCGACTTTGGCAACAAAATTGAGATGGCGCTCACAAGCTGATCATCAAGCCAGAAAGTCGCTTACGAGTCCTGCGCTGATGATGCCCAGAGTTTGGTCAGTAACAAATATAGTTATAGTGTTACCGTACCAATTGCTTGCGTTGGGTGCGCTATAAGTGATGTGAGGAGTCCCGGGCAGGTCCCAGAGAACGCGCCTATGAAAAAGGGGAAAAGTCGGTAAGGGGGTCGGCAAATGTAAAGCGCTAAGGTAAAGCACCTATGAAGGGAGCGGTAAGCGAACACAGCAATATCAACGGCAAGAACACAGTAAGCTTAGCAAAGTCTAAGCGTCGTAGATGCCTGCCGTAGCTGCAAGGCGTGAATAAGTTGAAGACTAGCGATTGTCTGCAACTGCCGACGAGTTCGACGTTGCCGACCATAAATGAAATCTCAAGCGTAAGGGAGACTGAAGTAAGGGGAGCAGGAAACTCTGGTCTATTATTCTGTGTACAAGTCGGTAAGTACTTTTATACTACAATGAGTTCACCGTTGCCAGTGGCCAATGATGCCAAAGTGCGGTAAACTAGAAAATTTTATAGGGGTAGCTCCAACGGTTTCAGATCCCTACTGTCCATTCAAGAACCTTAGCGACGCCAGGTGACAGATCGCAAAGCTAAACCATCAATCCATCACCCTTCTGTCTGTCCAAAATGCTTAGTGATGTCAGGCGCCAAATCGAGGCGCTAAGCGATGTCAGACGCCAAGGTCAAATGCCAAGCTGTCTGTCAGTTTTTGATAGATCATCAGGCTTCTTCCTAAGCGCTGTTGTCAGTGACTGATGCCATCTGTCAGTTGTCATTCTGTCTGCCGTCGGCGCTATCACTGATCGGATCTGCTTCTTGCCGTGCACGGCTGTCAAATATTGCCAAAATTGGTTAGTTAGCACGTGCTAAGGTATCCTGAGCCTGTGCCGTGTTGCTGTAGCCTGCCGTTGATGTGCTGATCCTGTATGAGGTCCTATCATCTCTCCCCAACTGAAAAATTGACTGTCCTCAGTCACCAAATAAGGCTACCATTACTGCTTTTGTGACAAGTGGCCCGTGCGTTCTTGAGATTTTGTTTATAGTCCTGGCGCATGAGTGTGGACTTTGTTTCTTCTCCCCATCTTTACCTGGCGCTCAATAAAATAAAATATGTCTTTCCATATTCCAACTCCGCCCCCCGTACCATCTTGCAAGGCCCAAGACGCCGCCTCCACCTACATCGCTAAGGCCAACAATTTTATCAAGCGCATCGAGGGTGTGGGCGCGGAGGCGCCTTCAAATTTGGTTATTGCGGTAATGAAATTATTAGAGCGCTGGTACAAGGTTCGTGTCCTTGGCATAGGCTGGGACAGGGAGATTGAAGTGCGGGAGTGGTGCCAGGCACAGTACGTCGATAATCTGGGGTCTGAGTGGCTGGGTCCTTTCTCTCGCTTTGTAAGTTTTTATGGTTGCTTGCCGCATCGCTAGCTAACCGATTCCCCAGGCGCCTCCTCCTGTTCCGACTATTGAGGAAGAGTTGGAAGACATCCTCTCTGGCGCCTTGCCCATGACGGTAAGTGTGCCAGCGCCTGAGTGAGTATCTCTAACTGTGATTTCTAACTTAACTGTGGTCTGATCTGTCCCCTCACAGTAAGCAAGAGATATTGGCGCCTCTTGCCAATTTGCAGGTGGATGCCGAGATGGCGGCAATTCACGAGAGCGTGTTGGAAGAGGCCTCCCAAGACACCAAGGAGAGGACCAAGGCCTTGGAGGAGCGAGAGGCCGTTGGCGATAACCTGGTCACCAGTGAGAAGTCACCAATTGCAAGGAGGCAGGTGTCTGGTGGGAAGGATTCCCGTGCTGGTAGTGCCCAGAGCCCAGCACTGCCGGCAAGCAAATCGGGCTCTCCGGTCAAGCCTGGCAAGACTTTGAAAAAGAAGGTAAGTTTGAGGGTTCTTACCACTGGCGACCGTCGCTTATCCCACTCTAAGTCTTGTAAGGCTGCCGCCCCTCGTTACACAGTAAGTTCGTTACACCAAGGTACTTTCCCTGCTAATCAACTAGTTGGCAGGTGCCAACGCAAACCTCCTTTAGTGATGCAGAGCTGAAGGGTTTGTTGGTGGCACAACAAGATGAGGCGGTTTTGGATGAAGGATTGGAGGCAGGGGTGGTCTTGCCGGAGATGAAGGACAAGAGGACGGCAAGCCCAGCGGCAAGACAGGAGTTCAAGGACTCCCAAGGAGCGGTAAGTACTTTGGCTTTCCTTACCGCTCTTGCTAACATTCTTGTAGTGCGACAAGTGCTGGGCCGACAACGACCCAGAGGGGTGTTGGTACCCCACTGGTGGCCAGCCCTGCTACCAGTGCGGTACACTGAAACGGGCTTGCACTTTGGACGGCGCTAAGAGTCGCGAACGCAGTGGAGCTCCCGATGCGGTAGTGGAGTGCACTTTCAAGCGTGCCATCCTCATCAAGAGGGCATGGGAGTTCGTCGAGGGGGAGAGGAAGAAGCAGGCCGCTGGCGACGCGGCCGCAATTAGCAAGAGTTCCCTGGCGCTGCCAACGCGTCAAGGGGACGAATCCGCAACAGTTGGCAACCGTGGCGCCGGAGAGCGCCAAGGGACTACGGTCCCTTCAAAATGACAAGTCTCCTTGCCCGCCAAAGGGAAGGGCAAGGCTAAGCACGCACAGGTAGTGGAGTCTCCTCCTCCTACCCCCGAGGACGTGGAGATGGAGGAGTTAGGGAAGGCGCTTGCTGCCAGTCGCCTACCGGTCAGGAATTCGGAGGCTGGGCCAAGTAAGTTGCTTTCTCCCATCCACCTGAGGGGGGTATCTCTGCCAGCTGCTAATGAGGACGACATGGTTATGGCCCCCCCGCCAATGGAAGAGCAGCAGGAGGGGGAACCATTGGCAGTGGCAGCAAGAGGAGGGGAAAGCCCTGTGGCGATGGCAACGACTGCCGGTGATGAGGACGCAGATGGGGAAGATGACATGGATGAAGAAGAAACCTTGGCAACACAGCGCCAAGGCAATGGGGAGGAGACATCGGCAAGGGAGGTAGTGGCAGGAGAGGAGGAAGCGGCAGGAGTTGCCCGGGAGGAGCCTGAGTGGCGGTGGCTGCCTCCCTACAGTAACACTGCCCCTTGGGAGGTATCAGACCCTGAGGACGTTGCCGGACTGAAGCCTAGGCGCCCCGTGGTCGCCAGGGTCAATCTCTCTTAGACTCCCCAGCCGCAGCCAACAGTCACTGGCGACGCTTTCAACTGGCTGTGACAAGACCTCGTGTACCTGGTGGTGGCGCTTAACCCATGGGAGATGCTGGAGAGGTTTTTGAGGAGGGTGGCAACAATGGAGGCGACAATGGGTCAGGAGCGGGAACGAGTCTGGGGCCAGCTAATGGCACTAAAGTTGCACTACTCCAACCTGGGTCGCAGCCTTAGCGTTCTGCACAATTATCAAGCGGATTGCCAAGCCGCTATGGATTGGCAGGCTGCCAACAATATCTTGCCAGGCGACTTGCTTCCCCTTCATGATTCCTCCTTGCCGTTGTCTAACAATTTCTTGCCGATGGATGACGAAAGTGACTGAGCGGACCTTAGCGTAGAGAGGCCGCTATGTAGATATTTTTCTTTGTTACCATCCATTTTATATATATTGCCATTTCCTTGCTGAGTGGAAGGATTAAGTCCAGTCTGAGTTAGCAAACCAGCACAGGGTAAGTTAAGTAAGGCAAAGGGAAGACGAGCGGTAAGCATTTTTAAGGTAGGTGTTAGTAAGAAGAGAAGTAGGTGAGGGACTTAGACAAATTTTTGAGGAAAAAGAGAAACGCTCAGTAAATCATCATAGCAAAAAAAACCCTTGGCAAAAGTTGCGCAGGGCGCTAAGCGTTGGCGACACGCTTGCGCTGTGGCTTGACTACATAAGAAATTGTCTGTTGGATATAGTACAATAAGTATCGGCAAGAAAGATAAGTAAGGTAAGTAATAGAAAGTGGAGCTTATCAATATATAGTCTTTTCTAATCATTTTCTTCTTCTTCAACTAGAGTCGGCAAATCATCATCGTCCAATAATTCTGTTTCTTCAAGTTCCCTAAGCTTGGCAGTGTCGATATCTAGCGCTTCCAACGGCAGGTCAAGCTGTTCCCTGGCAAGATACAGTAATAGGCAAAAGGCGGCAACAGGTCAATGTAGTACTGAACCATCTAATTCACAGAGCACGTAAGCGCCTCCACGGTTACAAGAGATAACTACCAAAGGTCCAAGATAGCGCGGGCGCATTTTCTTATTGTACAAGGTTTCAATTTTGGAGTTGCGCATAAGTACTAGCGCTCCTCTCGGGAAGTTGTAATCTTTGATAGTGGCGCTATGCTCAGTTTTGAATCGTAGGGCTGCTTGGCGACGGGCGCTAAAGACTACCTCGTGGAGTCGCTCTAAATCTTCTTTCCTTCATTGGAGATCAATAGCTTGTCTGGCGATCAGATCGGTAGTCACTAAGATACTGTTGGGTGCTGGCTGAAGGTAGGTTGCCTCTATAATGTTGGCAGGGAGTAACAGATGGGTGCCAGTAGCCGCATAATAGGGAGAACAACCCATGCGCTTACGAATGGTAACTCTTTCCGACCAAAATACTGAATATGTCGCCTCACTCCAACGAGACTCGTCGCCATCGACTGCCTTGAAGAGCGCTTGCCGAACGTCAAAGTGTGGTCTCTCTACCAGGCCATTGGCGCGCTTGTTGTAGCCAGATACTTGAATGTGATGGATATTGTATTTCTTGGCTAGATATGTTAGCGCTTTGATAATTGGCGCACCGTTATCCGTGACGATTTCTCTTAGCGCTCCCCAACAGCAAATGACGTCCTCAAATAGCCACTTGGCGACCGTGTCTGTATTTTCTCTCTGAAGCATTCGAAATTCAGGCCAGTGGATTAGCGAGCAACAACCTTGAATGATGTACTTGTAGCGACCAGATTTGGGCATATGCATGGTATCAACGTAGATTTTGCTGAAGAGGGGAGCTGGCATTGCAATGGTTGGTGGTATGAGTACTTGGCGTGTTTGTTGAATTTGGCAGAGGTGGCAAGTCCTAATGTACCAGGCGATGTCGGCACTAGCATGTGGCCACCAGAACCGTTCTAACAGAGAAGCTCAAGTAGCGTACAGACCTCTATGTCCCAGTTTGTCATGCATGGCGCGCAGGACTCGTAAGCGACTTTCTGGCTTGATGATCAGCTTGTGAGCGCCATCTCGATTTTGTTGCCAAAGTCGATTGTCAGTAAAGAAGAAGTGAGTGGCATATCAAATAAAGGTCGTGTACTGTTCGTCGGTAAGGCTGGCGGGTCGCTTAAAGTTTTGTATCCATTGTTCAACTATTAACAAGCGACTGTCTTCCGCCTTTGCCTTGGTGGATCGGGGAACGGCATCGTAGATCAGGTTTTTGCTGTCTTCTCTTAGCAGATGGGGTTCTTGTACGACCTTTACTGGAGGCAAGTCTTGTCCAAGGATGCTTGCCATGTAGAATGTGAGGGGTGCGCTAAAGATCTCGGGACGGTAAGGGACAATGGGATGTAAAAGGATACTGGCAGGCTGTTGCCATCGTAGTAGGGGAATTGGCTGTTGTATAAGGTGCACGAAACCATGTAATTGGTTGATCCAGTCCTCGAAATCGCTATCAGCTTGTGGATCCACTGCCAGGTCGCCAGGTTGCCGTGGTCACCTAGAGAGTCCATCCAGTCCATGGAAAGAGCTCTTGATGTGTACCAACTCAAAGTGAAACATGAGGATAGCGACTACCCACCACCGGTTCATGCTAGCGGATGGCTGGATATCGGGATTCTGCAGCATGCTTTTGATGTACCTAGCGTTGACTTCAACAATAAGGTTCCGTACGCCAATCAAATACATCTTTAGCGACCGGAAGGCTTTGAAGAGTCCATAGAGCTCTAGCTTAGGCTGACTGTAGCGAGATTCTCTGTCGTTTAGCGTAATAGACCCAAAGCGGTTATAACGTTGCTGTTTCCGGTTGTTGCTAAGGCACTGGCACAAGAAGTAGCCAACGGCAATGTACGAGGTATCCACCGCCAAGATACAGTGGCTCAAAAAACTGTCCCAATGTTTCAAACTTTTTGAAAGATGACATTGGCATGAAGGATGGGAACTACATAAAATTCTGATTAAATCATGTAAAATACTATGGCATCGTAGCTACAGAATACATCTAGGTTTATGTAATTAAAATCAAAACTGATGGAGCAATAGCCATTTTAAAATATTCACTTATTGGGACAGTTTTTTGAGCATCTCTAATTTTTCAGGTTTATCCCTATTTTACTCAGAAATAAAGAGTAAGTTGCATGTGGAAATATAAACAAAGTCATGTGACCATGTTTAGATATATTTGGGAGTAGTTCAAGCTGGTTGAACCACATCTTGACCTTCAACCACTATCATGAAACCTATTCCTTCTGCACAACACTCTACTGTTGCTTCTCTTCTTGCTCAAGGATATTCTCTGGTCAGATTGGGGCGAGTTGGAGATGGACAAGGAAAACCATCCTAGAGGCTGTCCTGCTAAGCTTACTCCATATGATAAACAGGCTATTGTTTGACAAATCTCAACTGGGAGACTTAATACAGCTGTCCAGGCCACTAATTTTATCAACAACATCATTTCCAACCCTGTCTCTTCCAAGACTGTCTGGAATGTGTTGAAGGAGGAGGGGTATTGGTCTGCTACCAAGAGAAAAGTTCCTATGCTCAAAGCTAAACATTGACAACTACAGCTTAAATGGGCTCAGAAGCATCAGAACTGGACTATAGAAGACTAGAAAAGGGTGTTGTGGACAGATGAGACAAAGATTAACAGAATTGGGTCAGATGGGAAGCAGTATGTGTGGAAGCTACAAGGAGAAGACATTTTAGACTGAACAACTACACCTACTGTGAAGCATGGAGGAGGGAATAATCTCATGGTATGGGGCTGTATGAGTTGGAATGGGACTGAACAACTACACCTACTGTGAAGCATGGAGGAGGGAATAATCTCATGGTATGGGGCTGTATGAGTTGGAATGGAGTAGAAAAGCTTGTAGAGGTGGTGGGGATCATTAATGCAGAGCAGTACTGTGAAATTTTAGATGATGGAGCAAAGGAGAACTTTGAGAAGTTGGAGATGGAGGAGGGTGGCCACTACTTTCAACAGGACAATGACTCCAAACACAACTCCAAGAGGGCTGACAAGTGGTTTGAGGACAACAACTTTAATGTCCTTTGGTGGCCAGCCCAATCCCCTGATCTCAACCCTATTGAACATCTCTGGGAGTACCTCAAAGAGCAACTTAGGCAGTATGGTGACCAGCCCAATCCCCTGATCTCAACCCTATTGAACATCTCTGGGAGTACCTCAAAGAGCAACTTAGGCAGTATGAAATACCTCCTTATGGTTTGCATAAATTATGGGAGAGGATTGCAAAGGAGTGGGATGAAATACTACCAGAGGTATGCCAAAGACTAATAGAAAGCATGCCTAGAAGGATTCAAGCAGTTATCAAGGCAAATGGAGGACATACAAAGTACTAGATACTAAAATTAGAGATGCTCAAAAAACTGTCCCAATGAGTGAATATTTTAAAATGGCTATTGCTCCATCAGTTTTGATCTTGATTACATAAACCTAGATGTATTCTGTAGCTACGATGCCATAGTATTTTACATGATTTAATTAGGATTTTATGTACTTCCCATTCTTCATGCCAATGTCATCTTTCAAAAAGTATGAAACATTGGGACAGTTTTTTGAGCCACTGTAACTGGGTCGGCAGAGCTATAGTCGATAGGAACTAGGGGTTTGGCATCTTGTAAGGCTTTTACTAAGTCTCGTTGGGCAGTGACCTGGTCTGGCCCAAATTCAAAGGGCTCGTTGGCGCGGGTGAGTCGGTTAAGGGCGTGTGCGCAATGGGCAAAATTCTTGACGAATATCCTAAGAACGCCTACGGTACCAAGAAAGGCGCGAACTTCAGATAAGTCATGGCAAGGACCCCATTGCTCCAGGAGTGCTAAGCGAGACTCGTCAGGAACGCGACCGTTGGGAGTGCAGATGTGACCCAGTATTTTGAACCTTGGCACGCAAAGGAGGAGTTTGTGGCCGCTAAAGGTTCCACCGCTATACTTCATACATTGGAGAACTCAGTTGAGTAGCTGGAAAAATTCCCATAGCGCTAAGCGAATGTTGGAGTTGTTGGGATGGGTCATCGGTAAGCCGTTTACGAGTCGCCAGTCTTTGGGGCCTTTGACGCCAACGTCATCAATGAAGCTAAGGACATTATGCGGTATCTCAGGTTGGAGGATGAACGTGATGTCGTCATGGAATATAGGGATTGAGTTTGTCCAGCCCATCGGTAAGGTGACTAGGCGCAAAGCGCCAAATGGAGTTTGAAAAGTGGTAAGGTCCTGGGAAGAAGGGTGTATCAGGCATTCGTTGTAGCCAACGTAAAAGTCAAGGGTGGCGCCACAAATACGCCCAGCAAAGGACTCGGCAACGTGGTCAGAGAAAGGCGGTATGCCAGAGTGTCGTATGGTAACTCTATCCAGCGGCTCGAGACTGTGAACTATGCGTAGATTGCCGTTCTTTTTGAGGACGCAAAACCATCGGGAGCGGTAAGAGCTATTGGAAGGTTCGTAGACGCCAGCCTTAATCTTGGTCCTAATGATTTGGCAGACCTCGGCTTCGATTCCAGGCGGTAATGGTCGATTGTGCTCAGTCCATGGGACGTGAGGAATGGTCGGGATTATGACAGGCAGGAAGAAGTCTGTATATAGACTGCCATGTTCCGAGTCCTCCCAAGCAAAGGCTTTATCTTGCTTAGCGATGAGGTCGGTAAGGACATTCAACTCATCTTTGGTTAAAAATCCTGTGTCATGCTCCTTCGCAAATTGTTGTTGGCGTTCCACGGTAAAACGTCCTGTGGGCTGAAAGGAGGGCGGATTCAGTGATAAGGTTGGTATGTCGGCAAGAGGGTCGCCAATGATCTGGCGCTTGATTCTAAACGTCTCAGGAGAGTGCGTGGCAACGGGTTTTGTTTTAAGTGCAACTGGCTTATATTTTTTTTTGACTTGAACCCCTTTCCTTTTGGGAGTGTTAGCTTGGTTATATACAGAGGTGAAAAGGGGAATTGTAGCCTGTAGAGCGGCAAGTCCAAGAACGGCAGGAGACAAGGCTCCGGGAAGGGTAGTGAGATAAGTATCAGTAGACGCAATGTTTTGAAAGGATTCGGAAGCGGTAAGATACAAGTACACTAGAGCGGAGTCAGTAATGTTTTGGTTTTTCTGGGAAAGCTCAGCGTCGGTAGCGGATAGAGTAGTTAAAATGTCTTCGTCAAGAAAAGCAGTAGTCATAACATTTACAAGACCAGTAGAATAGTCATATTCCAGCGTTAGTGCCACATCTCCGTGATCGTCGCCAATCACCTTCTCGATGGTCTGTGAAAACACCGGTGGGGAGGCTCGTTGGCGTGCTGGTCGGTAAACTCTGGGGGCTTAGCACGGGCACCTTTTCGTTGTCCCCTAGGGAACGTTGGCACCGTTCGTCGGATTCCGGAATTGGGGTTGCTAATAGTTAGAGTTGTCTCGTCGTCGGTAACTGTCTTGATGACTGATCGCGCCAAGATGTCGAAGGGTCTGCCGAGTAATAAGTCATATGCCGGGGATCGTAAAATGTGTATCTGAAGATAGAACGTGATGTCGCCAAGGGTGCAAGGCACATTCTTGGCGAGGCCTAAGGATCTGTCTACCATGCCATTAGCACTCTGCATGTTTAGTATAACTGTAGGGTCATAAATGAGACCCAGATCATTAGCGACTTCGGCTGCCATAGAAATGATTTGAGAGCCGCTATCCACGATTGCCTCTACCTCGTGCTTGTTGTCTACTGTTAGCGCTACTGAGCGAATAGCATGGGATTCTTGAGCGACAGTAAGAATTGCTGGGTCTTCTCCATGGTCTACTGACCTAAGATAGGTTTCTACTGGGTCCACAGAGGTGGCGTTAGCAATGGTGTCGGCAGGAGAGTCTTCAGTGTCCAGAGAGTCGACGGTAACGGAAAAACCAGGAAGCGCGTCGTCGAGGTCCTTGACCTTGGCAACGGTTGTCGCCAAGGGTCATCAAGGGGTAACTGCCGTCTTGACTTGGTTGCGGACGTCTGGGGCAATGCTACAAAGTTCTTCAACTGATAAGATAACGGCCGTTTTCATGATGCGGCTAAATATGTGGTTTGATTTTTCTATGTCGAAAATTGGTGTGGTAGGTCGGTAGCCACCCTCAGGACGCTTCTCGGAAGCGGCAAAGTTTCGTTGTGCGGGAGCATGATAACAGTCGGGAATCCCTGAGTAGGGATGTAAAGGCAGCAAGGGCGGTTCAGGAGTGGCGGCGGTCGACGATGATTCTGGAGTGGTAGCTGGCAGAGCGGCAGGAGTAGGAGTCGGTAACTTGCTAGCGGGAGGCATTGGCTTGTATCCTTTAAGAGGTTGTTTAGGCTGCTTAACTTCAACCCTATCAAAGACCTGATTCTTGAGCGAATCTAGCTCCTGCTGTAGCTTGGCGATACATTCTTCTCGTGAGAATGTAGGGTGGTCGCCAACACTGTCGAAGTGTAAGACCTCGTGAATTATTTGCTGTTGGGTTGCCTGTTCAGGGTCGGGGTTGGCGTTGCCGGAAAGCGTGCCAGTGACAATTTGTCCTGAGTTGTGCCTATGCCATTCATCAACTCGCTCCTGGAAGGACTTCTTGTCTGGGTAGTTGGAGATGGTGGTGCCAGTGGTAAGAACTATCTTGCCGTCGATAGCCCTTCGAATTCTTCCTTGCCAAATGTAGTTTTCTAGGGTCGCGCAGCGTCCTCTAGTCATAGTATGTCCAATTTCCCCACAGAAGTGGCAAGGGCCAGATGCGGGTACATTAGCGGGTCGGTTAGCGAGATTGGTGGTAATCATAGTTTCAATACGAGTCATGGCGGAAGCAACAGCAGCGGTAACGGCAGCGTTGAGATCCTCCTTCTTAACAAAATCAGCAACAGGAGGCGGGATGAGAATGATACCGTTAGTTCGCTCAGGTGGTGGGCTTGTCCTAGCGCGTTGCAGCCCAACGCCAGTGTCCGTCCCCTTGAGAACCCATTTACCGGCTTCAAAGACGTCGGCAACGTTATAGGGCTCGTCTGGGTGATGGGCCTGATGAACTATCTCTAGGCAATGAGCAATACGGGTCCAAAGCAAAGTCGGGATGCCTTGTTGGAATAAGCAACGTTCCTCGTTAATGTATAGCTTGCTGTTTTGTACTAACCACCTAGCGATCTTTTGGAATTCACGGTAATATGTAGAGAATGCGCCAAGAGACAATGTGCCACTGTAAAATGATTCCTGTACTAGTTTCTGCAGCTCGTTTACCGAGTATCGGGTAGCTTCTTCAGCACCAGGGTACAACTGGATTACTGCCGTCTTCCAGCCTTCATACAAGGTGCCTTGGGCTGGAACGGGTGGGGTGGCAGGAACAAAGGCGGCAAACTCAGCAAGGCCTGTCCACGTCTCTGCCGTGTTATACAATACGTATCTTGCCGCGTACTCCTTTATCTGTGTGTGGTCGGTAATACCACAATTCCTAAATAAATACTCCAATTCCTTGAAATACTGGGAGAGCTCCCATGGCTTGGACTCATCTCATTTTGGTTTCTGTGCAAGAGAGAGACCCGGTAAAGCACCAGGTGGTTGTGGAGTTGATGGGTGGGAAGGAGCTATGCCTTCTGCCGACTGTTCTAGCAGGCGGCGCCTACGCTGGAGACGGGTTTCTGGCAGAATTCTGCCCTAGAGATTCCTCGCGGTGGGCTCCAATTTGATGACGCCCAGAGTTTGGTCAGTAACAAATATAGTTATAGTGTTATCGTACCAATTGCTTGCGTTGGGCGCGCTATAAGTGATGTGAGGAGTCCTGGGCAGGTCTCAGAGAACACGCCTATGAAAAAGGGGAAAAGTCGGTAAGGGGGTCGGCAAGTGTAAAGCGCTAAGGTAAAGCGCCTATGAAGGGAGCAGTAAGCGAACACGGCAATATCAACGGCAAGAACACAGTAAGCTTAGCAAAGTCTAAGTGTCGTAGATGCCTGCCATAGCTGCAAGGCATGAATAAGTCAAAGACTAGCAATTGTCTGCAACTGCTGATGAGTTCGATGTTGCCGACCGTAAATAAAATCTCAAGCGTAAGGGAGACTGAAGTAAGGGGAGCAGGAAACTCTGGTCTATTATTCTGTGTACAAGTCGGTAAGTACTTTTATACTACAATGAGTTCACTGTCGCCAGTGGCCAATGACGCCAAAGTGCGATAAACTAGAAAATTTTATAGGGGTAGCTCCAACGGTTTCAGATCCCTACCGTCTATTCAAGAACCTTAGCGATGCCAGGCAACAGATCGCAAAGCTAAACCATCAATCCATCACCCTTCTGTCTGTCCAAAATGCTTAGTGATGTTAGGCACCAGATTGAGGCGCTAAGCGATGTCAGACGCCAAGGTCAAATGCCAAGCTGTCCGTCAGTTTTTGATAGATCATCAGGCTTCTTCCTAAGCGCTGTCGTCAGTGACTGATGCCATCTGTCAGTTGTCATTCTGTCTGCCGTCGGCGCTATCACTGATTGGATCTGCTTCTTGCCATGCGCGGCTGTCAAATATTGCCAAAATTGGTTAGTTAGCATGCGCTAAGGTACCCCGAGCCCATGCCGCGTTGCCGTAGCCTGCTGTTGATGCGCTAATCCTGTATGAGGTCCTATCAGCGCGCCATGCATGATGAACTAGGACATAGAGGTCTGTACGCTACCCAAGCTTCTCTGTTAGAATGATTCTGGTGGCCACACGCTAGTGCCGACATCGCCTGGTACATTAGGACTTGCCACCTCTGCCAAATTCAACAAACATGCCAAGTGCTTATCCCGCCAACCGTTGCAATGCCAGCTCCCCTCTTCAGCAAAATCTACGTCGATACCATGCACATGCCCAAATCCGGTTGCTACAAGTATATTATTCAAGGTCGTTGCTTGCTAATCTACTGGCCTGAATTTCAAATGCTTCAGAGAGAAAATACGGACGTGGTCGCCAAGTGGCTATTTGAGGACGTCATTTGCCGTTGGGGAGCGCTAAGAGAAATCATCACAGATAACAGTGCGCCCATTATCAAAGCGCTAACCTATCTCGCCAAGAGTATCTGGCTACAACAAGCACGCCAATGGCCTGGTAGAGAGACTGCACTTTGACATTTGGCAAGCGCTCTTCAAAGCAGTCGATGGCGACAAGTCTCGTTGGAGTAAAGCAACATATTCAGTATTTTGGTCAGAAAGAGTTACCATTTGTAAGCGCATGGGTTGTTCTCCCTACTACACGGCTACTGGCACCCATCCGTTACTCCCTGCCGACATTATAGAAGCAACCTACCTTCAACCAGCTCCCAACAGCATCTTAGCAACTACCGATCTGATCACCAGACGAGCCATTGATCTCCAACAAAGGAAAGAAGATTTAGAGCGACTCCACGAAGTAGTCTTTAGCACCCGTCGCCAAGCAGCACTACGATTTAAAAACGAGCATAGCGCCACTATAAAGGATTACAACTTCCTGAGAGAAGCGCTAGTACTTATGCGCAACTCCAAAATTGAAACCTCATATAACAAGAAAATGTGCCTGCGCTATTTGGGACCTTTGGTAGTTATCTCTCGTAACCATGGAGGTGCTTACATGCTCTGTGAATTAGATGGTTCAGTACTGCATTGACCTGTTGCCGCCTTTTGCCTATTGCCGTATCTCGCCAGGGAACAGATTGACTTGCCATTGGAAGCACTAGATATCGACACCGCTAAACTGAGAGAACTTGAAGAAACAGAATTATTGGACGATGATGATTTGCCGACTCTGATAGAAGAAGAAGAAAATGACTAGAAAAGACTATATTGATAAGCTCCTTTTTCTATTACTTACCTTACTTATCTTTCTTGCCGATACTTACTGTACTATATCCAACAGACAATTCCTTACATAGTCAAGTCGCAGCGCTAGCGTGTCGCCAACGCTTAGCGCCCTGACTGTACTATATCCAACAGACAATTCCTTACATAGTCAAGTCGCAGCGCTAGCATGTCACCAATGCTTAGCGCACTGCGCAACTCTCGCCAAGGGTTTTTCGCTATGATGATTTACTGAGCGTTTCCCTTTTTCCTCAAAATTTGTCTAAGTCCCTCACCTACTTCTCTTCTTACTGACACCTACCTTAAAAATGCTTACCGCTCGTCTTCCCGTTACCTTACTTGACTTACCCTGTGATGGTTCGCTAACTCAGACTGGACTCAATTCCTCCACTCAGCAGGGAAACAGCAAAAATATATATAGAACGAGGCGCCAACAAAAACAATATACAGAAACGGCCTATCTACGCTAAGGTCTGTTTACTCGCTATCGTCCTCCATCGGCAAAGAGTCGTCAGAGACTGGCAGGGAGGACTTGCAAAGGAGAAGCAGGTCGCCCAGCAAGATGTTATTTGCGGTTTGCCAATCCATAGCGGCTTGGCAATCGTCTTGGTAATCTTGCAGAACATGTAGGCTGCAGCTCAAGTTGGAATAGCGCAAGCGAAGCGCCATGAGCTGGCCCCATACCTGTTCCCATTCCCGTTCCATGGATGTTGCCATCGTTGCTGCCCTCCTCGAATATCGCTCCAACATGTTGCGAGGGTTTAGCGCTACGACCGGGTAGATGAGATCTTGCCCCAGCCACTGGAAGGCGTCACCAGTAACTGTCGGTTGCGGTTCAGGGGTCCAGGCAGGATTGATCCTGGCGATTACGGGGCGCCTTGGTTCCAGCCCAGCAACGTCCTCGGGGTCTGACACCTCCCAGGGGGCAACATTACCATAAGGCAGTAGCCACCGCCACTCAGGCTCCTCCTGGCCAACTCCTGCCGCTGCCTCCTCTCCTCCTACCACCTCCTTTGCCAATGTCTCCTCCCCATCGCCTTGGCGCTGTGTCGCCAAGGTTTCTTCTTCACCCACGTCGTCTTCCCCATCTGCGTCCTCATCACTGGCAGTCGTTGCCATAGCCACAGGGCTTCCCCCTCCCCTTGTTGCCACTGCTGATGGTTCCACCTCCTGCTGCTCTTCCGTTGGTGGGGGGGCCATACCCGTGTCGTCCTCATCGGCAGCCGGCAGAGAAACCCCCCTCAGGGGGATGGGAGAAAGCAACTTACTTGGCCCAGCCTCCGAATCCCTTACTGGTAGGCGACTGGCAGCAAGTGCCTTTTCTAGCTCCTCCATCTTCACGTCCTCAGAGGTAGGGGAAGGAGACTCCACTACCGGCACGGGAATCCTTCTCACTTGACACCTGCTTCCTTGCAACTGGCGACTTCTCGCTGGCGACCAGGTTCTCGCCAACTGCCTCTCGCTCCTCCAAAGCCTTGGTCCTCTCCTTGGCGTCTTGGAAGGCCTCTTCCAGCACGCTCTCGCGAATTGCCGCCATCTCAGCATCCACCTGCATGTTGGCAAGAGGCGCCAATACCTCTTGCTTACTGTGAGGGGACAGATCAGACCACAGCTAAGTTAGGAATCACAGTTAGAGATACTCACTCAGGCGCTGGCACGCTTACCGTCATTGGCAAGGCGCCAGAGAGGATATCCTCCAACTCGTCCTCAATAGTCGGGATGGGAGGAGGCACCTGGGAGATCGGTTAGCTAGCAATGCGGCAAGCAACTAAAAGAGCTTACAAAGTGAGAAAACAGCGCTAACCAGTCGGCGCTACGATTATCAACATAGTGGGCTTGGCACCATTCCCGCACCTCGATCTCCCTATCCCACCCTACGCCAAGAACGTGAACCTCATATCAGCGTTCCAACAGCTTCATCACAGCAACAACCAAGTTTGGAGGTGCCTCCGCGCCCACACCCTCGATGCGCTTGATAAAATTGTTTGCCTTAGCGATGTAGGTGGAGGCAGCGTCTTGAGCCTCGTGAGACGGTACTGGGAGCAGAGTTGGAATACGGAAGGACATATTATTCTAATAGAGTGCCAGATAAAAGATGGGGAGGAGAAACGAAGTCCAGACTCATGCGCCAGGACTATAAACGAAATCTCAAAAACGCACGGACCACTTGTCACAAAAGCGGTAACGGTAGCCTTATTTGGTGACTGAGGACAGTCAATTTTTCAGTTGGGGGGAGATGATAGGACCCCATACAGGATCAGCGCATCAACGGCAGGCTACAGCAACACGGCACAGGCTCAGGATACCTTAGCACGTGCTAACTAACCAATTTTGGCAATATTTGACGGCCGTGCATGGCAAGAAGCAGATCCGATCAGTGATAGCACCGACGGCAGACAGAATGACAACTGACAGATGGCATCAGTCACGCATGGCAAGAAGCAGATCCGATCAGTGATAGCACCGACGGCAGACAGAATGACAACTGACAGATGGCATCAGTCACTGACAACAGCGCTTAGGAAGAAGCCTGATGATCTATCAAAAACTGACAGACAGCTTAGCGTTTGACCTTGGTGTCTGATACCGCTTAGCGCCTTGATCTGGCGCCTGACATTGCTAAGCATTTTGGACAGACAGAAGGGTGATGGATTGATGGTTTAGCTTTGCGATCTGCCGCCTGGCGTTGCTAAGGGTCTTGAATGGACAGTAGGGATCTGAAACCGTTGGAGCTACCCCTATGAAATTTTCTAGTTTACCGCACTTTGGCAATGGTTGGTCACTGGCGATGGTGAACTCCTTGTAGTATATAAAGTACTTACCAACTTGTACATACCCATCAAATAATAGACCAGAGTTTCCTGCTCCCCTTTTGTCAGCCTCCCTTACACTCAAGACCTCATTTATGGTCGGCAACGTCAAACTCGTCGGCAGTTGCAGACTATCGCTAGCCTTTGACCTATTCACGCCTTGCAGCTATGGCAGGCATTATCGACGCTTAGACTTTGCTAAGCTTACCACGCTCTTGCCACTTATGTTGCCGTGTTCACTTACCGCTCCCTTCATAGACGCTTTACCTTAGTGCTTTATACTTGCCGACCCCTTACCGACCACACCTCATTGTCACAGGCGCATTCTCTGGGACCTGCCCGGGACTCCTCACATCACTTATAGCACGCCCAACGCAAGCTTTTGGTATAGTAACACTATAACTATATTTGTTACTGACCAAACTTTGGGCGTCATCAGCGCACAACTGCTGAATTCGTCTGATACGCTTGTTTCCACTTATTTGCCTCATCACCATAAGAGATCTCACTTGAATCGCCCGCATATATCCTCGTCTCTTTCCAATTTTTTTGTTCCGTCGCACCAGGGTACTCCAACTCTGACACCTTCTTCTTCCCATCTTCCTCCCCCGCATACATTACATGTGCTTACTCCGGTTCGTCCAGTTCCCTCCCACTTGTTTTATCCTTGGCCTACTTCTGTTCTTATTCCTACTTCTTTCCCTTCAAATCTTTCTTCTTCTCACAATCCCCCGCTTTCTGGCTCTTTGTTTCCCTTGTCTCAGCCTTCTATTGATGTTCCTTGTTATACCCCCCCCTTCCCCTGTTCCTGTCCGCTCTTTCCCTTATTCTCGTCCTCCATCTGTTTTTCTTTCCTCTATCTCCCCTGCACCGTTCATTCCGCCATCCCCACCTACTGTATCTCCTCCCACCCCACAGCTTCCTGAGCATTAGCATGCTCCGCAATTCTCTTATCCATACCCATGGTTTCCTTATCCTTATTGTTTTCTCTCTCTCTCGCATTCTTCTGCAGCTTTTCCTTTTCATCCCTCTCCTCTGACTGACATCTCATCAATCTTCCCTTTCAGACAATTTACCTACACGATGCACACATACGACTGATTCCCATCACGACTCTCTCACTTCCTGTCTCCAGGCCAATGTTGCAATCCTGGATCCTGCACTCAATGTTCCCGCTTCTCCTCCTATTTTACAAGATATTGTCAATAATGATGTATTACCTACTGTACTCAAAGACAATGCGAATGACACCGTTTTCCACCTTTATGATCTGCCCATCAAGAATGTCACTCCTCCTTATCATGCGTTTGTAGGCTCCACTGATCCTATTGTCTTGGCTTCAATTTCGTCCTGCTTCAATGTGATTCTCGACTCAGGATGCACCACCCATATCATCTGGGACAGGCAATTCTTTTGGACATATTATGAGGATCTTGCTGTCTCTGTTGCTATGGTAAATTGTGGAACGTTGGAGACTCTCACTTGTGGTGAAGTCCGGTTTCAAGTCTTCATCAATGATCAGCCTATCACTCTCATTCTTTTGGATTGCCTCCATGCACCAGGTGTTCCTATCAACCTTTTATTTGTTGGTTCGATGACAGAACAGGACTTGGAACTTTGTTTTGCAAAGGAAACCACTACGATATATTTCCCAGAATCATCCTGTTTCCATGGTAAATCTTTACATGCCACTGTTTTGAATCGCCTTTCTTTTCTCCATTGTGACTTCATCCTCCCTAGTTTATCCAATGCCTTGTCTTTTCCCGCTTTTACTTCCTCTCTGAATTTCTCCAAGATTTTGGTTACCCTGGCTTTATGGCACCATCGCCTGGAACACCCTGCAAAGGACACTAATAGGAACGTGCTGACAAAAGGCTGTGCAACTGGGGTTGACTTTAAGGGTTTGTTTCAAGACAATAACTGCATTCCCTGCATAATCGGCAAGCAACCGGCTCGACCTTTTGATAATCTTCATCATCGTGCTCTGGCAATCTGCGAACTTTTACACATGAATTCTTGCGGCCCTTTCCCAACTCAATTTGCCAATGGGAAATCATTATATTTTCATTCGATCCTCAATGACTACTCAAACTACGGAAGCACGGTTCTGTTGTCAAAGAAAGATCAGGCTTACAGACACTTCACGGGTTTCCAGGCTCAACTTGAGTTGAAGTTAGGGAATAAGGTAACGACCGTTTGATGCGATGGCGCAAAAGAATTTGTTGAAGGCCAGCTAAAGAATCATTTTGATGAAAAAGTGATTACCTTGCAATTGACAGCCACTTATGCTCATCAGCAGAACGGAAAAGCTGAACGCTATATTTGGACTTTAGAAGACACTGCACAGACACTTATGGCAGAAGCTGGACTTCCTATTTCCTTTCTCGGTGACGCGATTTTAACCGCTCAGTACTTGCATAATCGGTTGCCAACCTCTACATTGTCGAACTTGTCAACACCTTATGAGATTATCAAAGGTCATAAACCTGATATTTTGCATCTTCGGGTCTGGGGTTGCCAGTGTTTTGTCCTCTATCTGAAGGAGACACATCAAAAAGGGAACACCTGCTGGTTCGAGGCCATCTTTGTTGGATACAAAGAAGGACGTCTGGGCTGGCAAGTTTGGGATATGCATGATCAATACTTCTTTTCATGCAATGTCGTTTTCAATGAGAACGTTAGAGGCAAATTGCAACCAAACATCCCTTTATCTGTTGATATGAACTCTTCTTTGATGCCACATGATTCTCATGTTTCTCCACACAATACATCCTTAGACTGTCCTATTCTTCCTTCGGCTGCGACACCTTCTACAGCAGATGTACCACATGTTCCACATTATTAGACCACAGCGTTAACTCCACCCTCTCAGCCTTGTACCACAGAGCTGACTTCACCCACTCAACCTCGTCATAAGATTATAATGACGGAAGCAGGGCAAGCATTTTTCAACGACATGCACAAAAGAAATGAGCGCTTGGTCAAACTGCGTACTGACCGTCAAGCCTGATTACTCCCTCATCAGGGCCTCTCTGCCATCATTGACCTCAACACTCTCCACGACACTGTGGAATTTCCGTCATCAATGATAGATATAACGGATCTTGAACCACTTGCAATAAGTGATTACAAAGTGTATGCAACATTTGGCGCTGATACTCCGAAGTTCAAGATGTCCAAATCCTTCAACACGGACAAAGTGCCTGATAATTATTTCGAGGTGACACACCGACCAGACGCTCCTGTATGGCACGCAGCAATGGAACAGGAAGTTGACAGCTTACGCCAACTCAAAGTCTTCATTCCAGCTGATTTGCCTCCTAATCAAAAGGCTATAGGAGTCTGCTGGGTCTATGCGCACAAGTTCAATCCTGACGGGTCACAGCTGATTTGCCTCCTAATCAAAAGGCTATAGGAGTCTGCTGGGTCTATGCGCACAAGTTCAATCCTGACGGGTCAATCATTTGGGGAATGGAGAAGGCACGACTCATAGCACAGGGCTTTAGCCAACGTCCAGAAGATTATAGAATGACTTACGCACCAGTGGCAAAAATGATGAGCATCCAAATCGTTTTAGCCTATGCTGCGATGTACGATTTGGAACTTTTTACGTTTGATGTGAAGACCGCTTTTCTTAATGCCCCCTTGTCTCAAGAAATCTACTGTAAACAAATACCTGGATTTCCAAATGAGACTCTGATGAAGGTGAACAGAGTTCTTTGTGCTCTCTACAGTCTGAAACAAGCATCACACAAGTGGTACAAAGTCATCAGAGAGGAGCTTGAATCTTATGGTCTAGTAAGATGTGGTGTCGATCATGCAGTGTTTTATGGTCGTTTTTCGAAAACCCCCAACGAATCCATCCCATTACTCGATAACGGTTAGGAATTATTCATTATCATATGCCTTCACATCGATGATGGACTCAACGCGACTAACTTGAAGGCTCTATATGATTGGATAATCAAACAAATGAGAAAACGATTTGAAGTAAAGGACTCGGGAACAACAGACCTTTACCTTGAAATCTGAATCAACAGAGACTGATCACAAAAAAAACTCTGGATATCACAGAAAGGCTACATACTTGATCTTTTAACGACATATCACCTACTCAACGCGGCACCTCTATCACTTCCCATAGCAGGAAAAATCAAAGATCTCCCCAACCCTCCGCCAAATGTGTTACCAGAGATAGCTGACAACGACGTAAAGCCGCACTTCCAGCGTCTTGTTGGATCGATACTATATCTTAGCTTATGTACAAGACCAGACCTTGCGTTCACAGCCATGGTCGCTGGGACAACACAGTTCGAATCCCACTAGAAAGCACTTACTGGCGGCCAAAAGAGTTCTATGTTATCTCTCTGGAACACAAGACTATGCAATTGAGTACAATTTTTTGAGATCGCCGCAAAACCCACCAGTTTGCATGATACTTCCAATGGATTTTGATACAGTTGAATTGAGTACAATTTTTTGAGATCGCCGCAAAACCCACCAGTTTGCATGATACTTCCAATGGATTTTGATACAGTTGACGCAGACTGGGCCTCTGACTCTACAGATCGCCGAAGTGTTTTGGGTTATGCATTCTTTATTTTTTCCAGCCTTGTTTCTTGGTCATCCGTCAAACAACGGACTGTGGCCCTTTCTTCGACAGAGGCTGAGTACATGTCGATAGCTCATGCTATGCAAGAAGCTCTTGCCATTCAGTATTTCATGACCTCCTTGGATCTCCCAATTCCTCGTCCCTTTCCAATCTTCTGCGACAATAAGAGTGCCCTCAACATTGCAAATTCGAACTCAACAAATACACAATCCAAACATATCGACATTTGCTACCTTTTTATATGTCAACATCTTCGCAGTGGTTCTTTCACCTCATCTTGGATACCAACTTCTGAGATGATTGCAGATATTTTTACAAAACTGCTAGGAAAGGATCTCCATTACAAGTTTGTGAAAGCATTGGGTATCATATCTTTCTCTCAAAACTCATGAATTTTCCTTTATTTTGATCACTTCGTCACTGATGGGGTTGTGTTAGACAGTTACTATCCTATTGAGTCAGTTGGACTATGTGATCATGTGATTTGAGGTTTAAGTGCGCAGTCATATGACATTACATCCTCAGTTGTCATCTATCATCTAGATGATTCACTGAGGATGTAAGTATTCGATTGTACTATACATTATTTCTTTACTAATTGTACATTACTGGACAGTCTTAAACTGTTTCGTAGGTATGATTAAATTAGTTGTCATCTATCATCTAGACGATTCACTGAGGATTCTTAAACTGTTTCGTAGTATTTCAAACTGGTCTTACAAATGGTAGCTAAAGAACCAGAGCACCTCAAGAGCTGAAAATAGTACTAACAGATAGTGTTGAAAGAATAGAAACAGTAAAATGAGATAATGTCAGAAGAAATAAGAGAATGGATAAAAGAAGAGTGAAGAGATAAGGAGTGAAGGAAGGGAGAAATGAGGAGTCCCCTGACAGAGTTCTGGCATAAACCATGCCTGCACCTCTGGTGGCTTAGCTACCATTGTTGTCAGCTAGCAGAGACCTGGCTTCATTGTCACATGCACCAGATAAGCTGGGGTTGTCTCATCAGCATCATAGCCATAAACCACCACTTGATGTATCCCTTCATTGTCACATGCACCAGATAAGCTGGGGTTGTCTCATCAGCATCATAGCCATAAACCACCACTTGATGTATCCAAACTGGAAGTTGTAGACTTTCTCTCCAATGTTCCTAAACAAGCTGAAGCAGCTCAAATACTTTTTATGTTGCTGGCACAGTACCCTGTAGTTATGTTGACCCTAGACTGACACACTTCAGCACATTATAATGGTCTGGTAGCAACCTAGAAAAAGCAGATGGTGCTGGAAAAAGCAAAGCTAAAGCTGTCTCCCTCTCCAACAAGAGCAACTATGGAGAGTCAAGCTCAGAGCAGGAGGAGGAAGAGGAAGGGGAAATGACTGCTGATAGCATATTGCACACAATAAGTGTCTGGCAAAGGAAAAGGCAGATTGTGCCAAGGCAAAGCAAGCCTTTTGCTATAGAGCTGAAAAGAATCTATCTCCATTAATCTAAGGATGAAGGTTTGGAGCCTGCTTGATGTTGAGTGGATGAATTTGTGCTTCAGAGAAGCACTTAGCCACTGCACCTGCTATTTGTACTACACAAATATAGTGTTGATTGGGCCCAATGCTAATTGGGCTACAGCTTATGAATTTGCCTCTAGACATTATGCTAACATACATGGCATGATTGTGTACAAGCATGCTCCTCATGGCCTCCTCCACACTTTTTTAGAGCTAGAAAAACTCTTCAAATATTACATGAATCAGCATGTCCCTTGTCACAACAGAATTGTCACATATATGTTAATCACAGAGCTTCAGATGTTCACACAGCAAACAGATGAGGCCCTTTACAACAAAACAATGTGGCTCCTCATTACAGAGCCACAGCATCAAGATCTTGTCAATCTGATGCAAAGTCAGGAGGATCTTGCCATTGTGGAGAGAATACTTATCAGGGCATTGTGGTAAATCTTGCCTACTGCATGCACTGGCAAACCCTCTTTGAGTTCACATTATGCTAAGCTCTTTGCATAAATAGCACAGCCAAACCTGCAATTGTCCAGCACATGACTCTTGTCACAGCCTGGCCAAGACTATATTGTAAGGCAGTTGCCTCTTATAATGCTGCATTTCCTGAGTAGCCTCTTGTGTTTCAACATAGGGCTGTAATCCTGCATATAATTACAGAGTCATACTAATGATTTTATACATGACAGAACCTAATCAGGATGGTAGAATTACTGACAACTACTTCTTCTTTCCTTCCTTAGTTTTTCCTGCTATCTCAGACTCATTTCTGATTTGTTATAAGCTGTTGTCAGTGTTTCTTTCATCATCAATAGAGAACGTGGTCCTGTTCTGTGATTATCCACAACCATGCAGATTACAAGGGTTCAGCTCAAGATTTAACAAGTCGATGTTTTTGATAACCAGGCATGAAATTTCAATTTCTTTGACAATGGCATGCTACATGTCTTACTGCATAACTGTATTCTGCTGGACTAGGTAGACTATGCATACACATATGGCATGGTCTTCCAGGAACAGCAGTTCCACTAAATGATGATGTCTCTGGTTATCTTTAAAGGAATTGACAATGAATACATGCAGTATCTTGCAAAATATAGAATCCTTCTCAGTCCCTCAGATGGCAGGAGATGACAGAGAATGATCATTATTGTCTAATGTTTAAACACAATGAGGAGAGTACTCTCCTCTAAAATCCTGAGGCCAAAAACCTTTATTATCTCATTGGCATGGACCTAAATTGGGTCAATCTCTTGAAACAAATATAAGCATATAGTATGCTGCCAACTGTTGCTTTTATAATTAACATTATGCTTACTGAGCCTATGTTGGTAGATTTGCCTGCTGTCAAGGGGCCATTAGCCCCACTAAGGACAGAATTGGAGTCTCTTCCTCCTGCAATTAATGTTGTAACTGAGGAAGAGACAATGGTGACAGAGACAGGCAAGGTCACTGGAGCATTATAACAAGAGTCATAGATCCATTATTGTATTTAGGTAACATTGAGTGCCTACTTGCAATTGTGATGCTAACATGCACTTCCAGTGTATGCATGTATTATCACTTTTTTTCTTGTTTTCTTTTTATATATACTGCTTTGCTGGCTTGTCTTGCTTGTGACTGCCATGCACACTGGTGCAACTAAGTCTAGCATGAGGACAAATTGCTACCAGCATGTCTACAACAGATATGTATACACTAACTCCTCTTAGCTGGTTTACCAATGATACCTAGTATGCACCAATGCCTACTTACTATATACTACTATATATTCTCTGGGCCATATCCTTTGATTAGACTAAGTATTTGGTCTCATTGGAAAGTATATAACAGATTGTCACACTAGTTACAAGCATTACCAATGCTATTGCCAGATTGGAGAGTATTACATAAGCAACTTGTATTCACTCTAGTTACTAGTCAAATCCAATACTGTGGTCTGATTTAGTACTGTGTTAATCTACACAAAACAGTTCTAGCTTGTAACCTCTAGTTACACACCACCAAAGCCATTTTGAAGCAGTTTTTAGATTACTATAGCAGATGCTGAGGAGCATGCTGTCCAGATGGATACTTACAATTATTGGAAATGAGTCAGAAATGCCTTGTATAACAAGCTGACAGAATTATTGACATGCAATGAAGGATTGAAAACAGTGATGACCCTTGGAGATCCCAATAAAATGGTCATAGAAGGAAGGGCAATAAAACAAAATGGAAAAAGAAATAGAAATGGTACCAGACAGATAACCAATTTTAAGATGGAAAATGTCTTGTAACTGAGACATTAGGTTGTCACATGATCAAATGCATGACCCAATAATTTTGCCAGAACCAAGACCCACTACTAACACTGGATGCAGGAGATAATGTTCTTTGGCAAAACAATATAAAAATACAGTAAAAATAATTCAATTGATTTTAAAATTTTATTTGAATATTTCTGTCAAAACTCTAGAACAAATATTGTAACCAAACTTGCAATAGCACTTGGTCTGATGCTTTCAAATGCATTGGAGAGAACTACATTGGTCATTTTTGAACCTAAGAACCAAAGCAAGCCTCCTGTAGCAATTTATTTTCTCATTCTTTTGAGTTCAGTTAAAATATTTTTTTCTGTGATTTTGACAGAAATATTCAAATAAAATTCTAAAATTAATTGGATCCAATGAGCTGCTTTTTACTCACTTACAAGTGAGAGAAATTGTACCAGTTTTCCAAGAGAGCTCATAGAGCCGGTCTCGGTCACAAAGTTGAAATTTTTGTACCTGCTGTAATAGCTACGTGATGGTAAAGTATGGAATAGTGTTGGGTAGGTAATGCATGAAGTAGTTGAACAATTATTCAAATCGTTGTCAGCTATAAAACAATCTTATGAGATAAATTGTCCCTTCCTGCAGTTATGCAATACATCTAGAAAGCAATTGTCAAGATGGTTGTCTCTACTGGGCTCATGTTTTGGATTGCTCTCTAAGTATAGAGATCACAATCACGTTGATAGGCTTCTACTTGGACTGAGCGCATCAAGAGACATTATAGGCCAACTGACACTTGATGTACTGGAGACTCTAGCAACCAGTTTGGGATATAGAGCAGCCCTAGCTCTGGCACTCTACTACAGGACTTATCCATTTACCCTAATCATCAGTTACCAGGTCTTCAACACACTTCATTCACCTATCTCAAGGACAAAGGAGGCTCAGAATGTATAGTGCTAACACAATGGCAGGAGGGGACTCTAACCAAACCCTGATCACTTCCAGAAGGAGTCAGCAGCAGATGCTGCCATTTGATGAGGCACTTCAATCAGAAGCCTAAAAGAATCAATAATGGCAGCATAGGATATACTTAAACCTGACATCTGGATCTGTCAGAAACTGATACAATGAGTAGCACTGACATTAGTGCTCATGGCGTTTGTTGAGGATTTTCTGACTATACCCCAGAACAGCCTGGCCAATCAGAGCTATAGTAAAAGTGAGCAGACCTGTATAATTCTAAGTCAATATAGAGTCACCATTGGTCGCCGTCATCCATGTGCAAAAGGTCACTGTTGACAGGTCACCGTTAGAAGAAACTATGAGGAGAAGCACTAGGAGATAGTGCCACAGATGGACTTTTATCTTGTCAAACACGGTAGTGCATAGTATATAAAATAGCTACTTTGCATGTATATAACAACGAATTGTAACCTCTTGAGCAGACAGTTACACTTAGCGTTCAAATTGTGCTAGCTTTTTCTGACTTTGTCACTAAGTCAGGTGCTAGCCTTGTCTATCTTGTCTTCATTGTTTATAGTGCTACCTACAGGCACAATACGCTGCACTACTCATCTTTTCTTCTATATCTTTGTTTAAGCTACGACGCTTATCATCTGCCAAGTAGCACCCAAGGTGCTATAATCTAGCGCATTGTTCTATCACCTCTGCTCAAGCACACTGAAACCCTGTCAGGACTCCTTACAACTACGTATGCCAAGCGCTGGAGATGGTGTTGTACTGCATATACATCCAGCATATCTAACCACAGTTGACATCATCATTTTGAAGCCCACCGTGAGGGGTTCTTTTGAGACAGAATTCTGCCAGAAACTCAAGCCCAGTGACAGCGCTGCCTCCTGTTGGAGAGCGCTTTTGAACTAAGCACTACTGATTCACCACACTTACCAGGCATGCTCCTAAGACAGACTTTGGATCAGAAACTCGAGGCCACTTCAGACAGTCTAGCCAAAAGTTTTTTTCCTTTTTCCTGACCTTTTGAATACTTAGCAGATGAAAACTATATGCCGCTTACTCCTCTAGAAGAGCTATCTAAGTCATTATCACTAGAACCTAGTAACTCAAAACTAACCGAGCCCATACCCACTACATCGATGCTAAGTAACATGAGTACCACCACCCTTCCTACTTCGACACACACACCTGCTGGTATGGATCAGCCAAATAACCAGCGCATGCCACTCAAAAACCACTTCTTGTTGCCAAAATGGGACAAAACAAAGCCCTGTGAACTAATGCAGTATTTCAAGGAGTTGGAGTATTTGCTACATGACTGCCATGTGACAGACGATACACAGATGAAGGAATACGCTGCCAGATATGTCTCATACGATACAGCCGAATCATGGACAGGTTTAAAGGAGTTCCAAGGACTTACCAATGATGCAGTGCCAAGGCCTTTTACCTATAATAAATAGAAGAAGGCTATTATTCATTTATATCCTGACGCTGAAGAAGCTACACGTTATACGGTAATGGAAATCCAGAAGTTAGTACAAGACATCTTTGCGGCAGGAATCTATATGCTTGGTGCCTTATTGACTTATTATCGCGATTTTCAGCAGATAGCGAGATGGCTTGTCCAGAATGGCAAGTTATACAGAAACAAGGAGTGTCGTTTGTTTCAACAAGGATTCTCAATCTCATTATGGACTAAGATTGCATGACGCTTGGAGATTATTATGCACAACCATTACTCCGAGGAACCTTATGATATAGAAAAGGTCTTTGAGGCAGGAAAGTGAGTATTAAAGAGTATGGACACAGGTATACCTTTGTAGTGACCTGGCTTGGACCATGGAGGGATGGCATCTAAACTAGAGTTGCCAGCTCCTAGTGCCGCCAATGACCGCAACGGGTACATCAAGAAGGAGGATTTGGAAAATGCCATTAACAACGCAGTCGCTAACGTCATGAATAAACTGAAGACCTTAATCTCGACTAGTCTATCGGTGCCTAGGAATAATGCACAAACAGGCCTTTGCCATTTCTGTGGCGAGGCAGGACATACCATGACCAGAGGTCAATGCACTATCTTTGAACAGTATTTGCAACAAGGGAAAGCATGCTGTGGGATGAATGGGAAACTAGTCTTACCTTTGGGTGCTAACATTCCCCTTTATTCTAAGCACAAGACTTTTCAAGGGCGCATTGACAAGTGGCACCGTCAAAACTCCGGAAACTTAGCAACAGGTAACTTGAATAGTATAGCAATAACAGAAACAGAAGCGACTCTCCAACAAGCGCTAATTTACAAAGTACTCCAGCTAAATGCTATTAGCAACTGATCTACGTTGTTATGCAAGGAGAGAATCGAGACGCTAGAAAAGAAGCTGAAGTCACTAAAGAATCAGGTCTTCGACAAGGTAGAAATCAAAAAGGGCAAGCAGCCTTTAAAAGATTATAGGCCCTCAGGCATGACGACAGACCCTGTCCCGGCGAAAGCTTCAACTTCTAGCGCTAACAATAATGTACCAAAAACAACCAGGGCACCTGCCGTTACAGAGCCGCTGCTGCATCTTTATGCTGGCCTTGGGGGCAACTATGCCCCACCTTTTAATTGCAACTTTGGAGCACCAAACAAACCTATGGAGAGATATTGACCCACAGCGCCTATATACGATCTGGAAAAGTCTAAGGTAGTTTTTGATTGTATCATGCAGAGTCAGGTTACACTATCAGTAGAAGAACTATGCAGTGTGGCGCCAGATGTCAGAAATCAGATGTGTACCGTGGTTACACCTCGACAAAACGTAGCTAACAATGTAACAGTGGTGAATGAATGTGACAACGTGCTATCTGGATTTGCATACATAACAGAGATGGTAGCACTGGAGATCAAAGAAGAGGCCACACCATCCAAAGAAGCTACATCCATTGACCCAGTTGAAACTTACCTTAAATCGCTAAGAGCTAGCAACGATCCGGCCATCCTTACTGTAGCCCAAGACTCTCATATGATTTGCTCAATTATGTTAACAGTTAATGAAAAAAATGAGATAGAATCTATCATGGATAGCGGATCACAAATTATCTCAATGGCTGCTGGTGTCACTAACAAACTGGGCATCATTTATGACCCAACAACGATCATTCTTAATATGCAGAGTGCTAACGGCACAATTGATCAATCCTTGAGAATGGCCCAGAACATGCCATGTGCTATTGGCAACCTTACATTCTATCTGCAAATTCATATACTTAGATCACCCACATACAACTTACTATTGGAAAGGCCCTTTGACGTGTTAGCTTGATCAGTAGTTAAGATGACGTCTGAAGACGAAACAATGCTAACTATTAGTGACCCTAACTCTGAGGTCAGGAAAACGGTACCAACATTTTCTCAAGGGAAGTTACAGAAGCCAGGACCAAGGAAGCGACCTTACGTTAGTGACGAGCCTTGCGAGTGTTTTCTGGCACCATCGAGGAGATGAGTGATGAGGATCATGGAGATGAAGCGCTTATCTTGGACTATAATCATTGGACTGAGCAAGTAACCCTTATATCACATACCCCTTTAGCCCATGAAATTTTGAACTCTTTGACGTTGCTTACTAGCAAAGCTTTATTCTACTTATACCTTACTGCGTCCAATATTACTGAAAATCTTTCAACAGACACTTATTTTGTTTCTACTCCTGATTCTAAAGAACCTTTGATATTTGGTTTCGCTAGAAACCAAAGTTCCATTTATAATACATTTGCTAACAACAGTACCCCTAAGCACAAAGGGGTTCAGGTTAAAAAAAAGCACAAGCCAGTAGCGCTTAAAACAAAACCAGTAGCGAGCATCGTACTCAAGGAATTTTGCATCAAGAGAAAGATCATTGGCGACCCATTAGTGACCCTTTCGGAACTTAATCCAAATCCGCCACCCTTTGAACCTACAGGATGATTTATGGAGAAATGACAGACGCTATTCCTTAGCGCCCATGATACAGGCTTTCTATCAATGGCAGAACTAGATGTATTAGTCGACATTATGCAAAAACAAAACAAAGCATTTGCTTGGGGGGATTCAGAATATGGTAAACTTAGAACTGACTTCTTTCCACTAGTGGTTATACTGACAATACTCCACGTACCGTAGACCAAGCATAACTGATCTATATCACCAGACATTGAAGCCAAAGTTTGCCAAATTATTTGTTCCAAGATAGCGGCAGGAGTTTACAAGCCTTCTAATTCAGCCTATAGATCAAGATGGTTTTGTGTACTAAAGAAAAATGGAAAGCTACGTATAGTTCATAGTTTGGAACCGCTAAACAAAGTCATGATTCATCATTCAGGGGTACTGCCCTTCCCTGATCATGTCGCTGAATATTTCACAGGATAAATATGTGGCGCTACCCTGGACTTGTATGTTGACTACAACGAGTGCTTAATTCACCCTTCCTCTCGCAACTTGATGACATTCCAAACACCATTCAGGGCGCTACAACTAGTTACACTTTCCATGGGATAGACAAAATTAGTACCCATATTCCACAATGACATTACGTTTATTCTACAGCCTGAGATACCTCACCATGTGCTTAGTTTTATCGACAACGTAAGTGTTAAGGGCCCAAAATATTGGCGCCTTGTAAATGGCAAGCCCAAAGTGCATCCAGAAAATCTCAATATCCACATGGTGCTATGGAACTTCTTCCAACTGGCTAACCAAGTGCTCCAGCACATGAAGTATTGTGGCAGAACATTCTCAAAACACAAGCTGGTTCTTTATGTGCTGCAATTTAAAATTTTAGGGCACGTTTGCACGCCAGAAGGCAGGATCCCTGAGAAGAGCTGATTAGCGCTTCTGGAGAAGTGGGGAGTCTGTCATAACCTCTTGAAAGTTCGCACGTTTCTAGGCATAGTAGGCATTCTGTGCATGTTTATACACCATTTTTCACATTGAGCACACACTTTTAATCGCTTAACTTGTTCTGGGGTCCCCTTCAAATTTGGACCTGACCAAATTAACGCCTAAAAGGATTTAGTAAAGGTGCTGCAGGAAGCAAAGCTGCTGGTTCCCATTGACTATACTACTTCTGATCCCATTATACTTGCCGTTGACACCTCCTACATTGTGGTTGGCTTCTTTTTATGTCAGTGTGATGGTGCAAATCAAAAAATCAGACGCTACAATTGCTTCAGATTGATTACTCTTAATGACAGAAAATCGTGTTACAGTCAGCCCAAGCTAGAGTTATATGGCTTGTTTCAAGCATTTCAGGAGCTACAAATGTATCTCATTGGTGTTCAGAATCTGATTGTTGAAGTCGATGCACGCTACATCAAAGGAATGCTCCAGAATCCAGACATTCAACCTTTGGCTAGTATGAATTGCTAGATAGTAGCGATACTAATGTTTTACTTTGAGCTCATTTACATCAAAAGTGTGTTTCATGGACCTGATGGACTATCTAGATGACCTAGGCAGCCAGAAGACGAGGCACTAGACGAAAGCAACAATGACGTATTTGACAACTGAATTGACCAGCTGCACAGTTTTGTACATATTATTCAATTACCCATTTCAGCCCTTTGCAAAGATTGACCAATCTCAACATGGCTACACCCTATCATCCTGTATCAACCTAAACTGTATCAGGCTCCATCAATTTTTTACACAGCCAGTATCTATAATGTCGCTAAGCCATTTAACGATTTAAAGATAGTCAAGGAACCCAGACTCTTACGGGAAGATAGTCACAATCTACTATATTCAGTGGTACCTCGTAGCACCAAAGCTAAGTCAGAAGACCAATGAGTTGATCAGGTTAGGAAGTGGCTATAGGATTTGTGCCGACCATCAGACCTTACAAATATGGAATATGCCACCTTCATCCAATACGCTGATAGGACCCCATACAGGATCAGTGCATCAACGGCAGGCTACAGCAATACAGCACAGGCTCAGGATACCTTAGCGTGCATTAACTAATCAATTTTGGCAATATTTGACAGCCACGCATGGCAAGAAGCAGATCCAATCAGTGATAGCGCTGACGGCAGACAGAATGACAACTGACAGATGGCATCAGTCACTGACATAGCACTTAGGGAGAAGCCTGATGATCTATCAAAAACTGACAGACAGCTTAGCGTTTGACCTTGGTGTCTGACACCGCTTAGTGCCTCGATCTGGCGCCTGACATTGCTAAGCCTTTTGGACAGACAGAAGGGTGATGGATTGATGGTTTAGCATTGCGATCTGCTGCCTGGCGTCGCTAAGAGTCTTAAATGGACGGTAGGAATCTGAAACCATTGGAGCTACCCCTATGAAATTTTCTAGTTTACTGCACTTTGGCAATGGTTGGTCACTGGCAATGGTGAACTCCTTGTAGTATATAAAGTACTTACCGACTTGTACATACCCATCGAACGATAGAACAAAGTTTCCCCTTACTTTAGTCTCCCTTACGCTCAGGACCTCATTTACAGTCAGCAACGTCGAACTCGTTGGCAGTTGCAGACTATCGCTAGCCTTCGACCTATTCGTGCCTTGCAGCTACGGCAGGCATTTACGACGCTTAGACTTCGCTAAGCTTACTGTGTTCTTGCCACTGACATTGCCGTGTGCACTTACCGCTCCCTTCATAGGTGCTTTACCTTAGCGCTTTACACTTGCCGACCCCCTTACTGACTATACCTCATTTTCACAGGCGCGTTCTTTGGGACCTGCCCGGGACTCCTCACATCACTTATAGCATGCCCAATGCAAGCTTTTGGTCTGGTAACACTATAGTTATATTTGTTACTGACCAAACTTTGGGTGTCATCAACGCGACGACATTCTTTATAGTTGAAAATCAACTTTGGCAATAAAATAGGGCTGGCACTCACAAATTAGTATTAGTAATTAAGCTGGACAGTCAAATCAGAATTCTATGCGCTATGCACGACGACTTGGGGCACTGGGGACTCTACACGATGTGGGCAAATCTATTGGAACATTTTTGGTGGCCTCAAGTTAGCACCAATATTGCATGGTATATTCGCACTTGTCATCTTTGCCAAATTCAGCAGATGTGCCAGGTTCTTATTCCTCCAACAGTAGCGACTCCAGCACCATTGTTTGGAAAAATATATATCAACACTATGCACATGCCCAAGTCAGGGCGCTACAAGTACATCATCCAGAGAAGGTGTTCCTTGGTACATTGGCCAAAATTCTGTATGCTTTAGCAAGAAAATACAGACACTATAGCTAAGTGGCTCTTTGAAGATGTTATTTGCTGATGGGGAGCCCTTCACAAGATTTTTACAGACAATGGAGTGCTTACCTATCTCACAAAGAAATACAACATACAACACATTCAAGTCTCAGGATACAACAAACACGCTAATGGTATCGTAGAAAGGCCGCATTTCGACATTCAACAGGCACTATTCAAGACAGTAGACAATGACAAAAGTTGCTGGAGCAAAGCGACTTATTTGGTCTTTTGGTCTGAACAGATTTGTTGAAATTGCCTGTTGCATGCATTCCATTATGATCATCATTCTATCCCAAGTTCATTCTATCACATGTATCCACATGTGATTATTCTTTATTCACATGTATATAGTTTTCCAGTAGTATATAAACTGTAGATAGATCATCTGAAGTCCTCACTCTTTCTGACTTTGGACTTCAGGTTAGTAATACTTTACTTGCTCAATACACTCTTTCTGACTTTGGACTTCAGCTTTAGTGACAGTTTCTGTCCCCTGTGCTTTGCCTGTCTTTAACAGGTTATGGGCCCCAGCCTCTAAAGCTACAGTTCGAAGTTTTTGTCATTTTATTGCTCTGTGTCTGTGCTATAGTCCTTATAGTGGTTGCAGCTCCCTCTATATACATAGACTCTGAACTATTGGGTGGTGACCCTTAAGTGGGGCTGCTTTATCTTGCCAGTGAAGCCTGACACGCCTAACTGGGAGGTGTTACAATTGCAGAGTCTGCAGTTACTTAGTTACACTTACTATACCTCACCTTCCTGCTGCACCACTCCTGAGAACCTTACAGGAACCCTGCCAGTTTTATTAACTGGATTTGTGGCTGAATTCCTTTTGGCACACTAGACCTTAGCACTCTATTGCTTTTTCAGCATTTCCTGACACTACACTCCACACCAACTCTTTCACCATGCCTACTTCTATACCAGCCTTCAACAAACTCAATTCCCACAACTATAACTCTTGGGTTGGGGAAATGGAGGCCTATCTTCGCTCTCAGAATGCCTGGATGCCTATTTCCATGCCTTCTTTGGCTCCTGAACTCTCTGACAAACCTACACCAGAAGAGAAGAGGGAATACAGAGAATGGCAAAAGGAGGCTAATGTTGCATCTGGTCTGATTTACTTGATGGTGGAGGATGATCAAAGAATCCATCTCAATGATCACAAAGATCAACCAGACAAGATGTGGGATGCACTCAAGCAAATACACATGCAGCAGCGCCCAGGCACTCGCTTTAATGCCTATGATGACTTGTTTTCCATCAGAAAAAGGAGAGGATGAGAATCTGCAGACTCTTATCAATAGAGTTGAGACTGCAATGAAGAGAATCCAGGATTTACACCCTAAAGACTTTGATATTGCTAAACTAGACAATGAATTGTCATCCATGGCATTAATCAGGGCGCTTCCTGAGGATTTCTCAGCATTTGTATCAACTCTTCTTCTTAAAGATGACTTGGACAAGGCCAAGATTCACCAGGCCTTTGTCACAGAGGAAACACAACGTCGTCGTCGTGCTGATGAGTCTGCTGCAGCTGCAATTGCTATGAATGTTGCATTGGCCAAAGCTTCTTGTGATTTTTGCAGTTTGCAAGGTCATACACAGGCTAATTGCTTCAAATACAAGGCAGCCCAGCAACAAGCCAAGCAGCAGACTAAATCTCACAAAGGAAAAGGCAAAAAGCGTCAGGAGCATGCTAATACAGCCTCCAATGATGACAAGTCAAAGAAGGATGATGCAGAATTTGCTGGAAATGCAAGTACTCATTTATTGGATTGTTCAGATCCATTACTTCCCATTCAGCCTGAAGCTGACTTTGATTGGATTGTAGACTCAGGAGCCACTTGCCACATGACTCCACATCGAAATTGGGTCCACAATTACAAGCCCTATCATACCCCAATCAGGTTAGCTGACAACAACATTATTTATTCAGCTGGAATTGGAACTGTTATATTCCATCCAGTTGTAAATGGGAAGAAGGTCCAATCCTTAGAGTTCCACAGAGTCTTGCATGTTCCACAACTCCAAAATAATCTCTTATCTTGTATATATTTGACCAGAAACAAAGGCTATAACATTCACATTGATAAAAAGGCCATGCATTTCTGGTTGAATGGAAAAGAGTTATTTAGTGCTACAATCAAATCCAACAACTCTGCTCATTTGGATGGTTGTACAGCACTAGTTTCAGAGTCTGCTCATCTTACCAGCACATTGCCACTTGATTTGAACCTATGGCATCGCAGATTTGCTCATCATAACTATGCAGATGTCAAAAGGATGATCAATAACAAGTTGGTAGTTGGTTTGAACTTGAATTCTGCTGCAAAGCCTGATTCCATCTGTGAACCTTGTTTGGCTGGCAAAATGCATTCCAATCCTTTTCCTTCTTCTAGTAGCAGTGCATCAAAGCCATTAGAATTAATCCATACTGATGTGCATGGCCCTCTTCCAGTTGCTGCAATTGGAGGCTATCACTATTGGATTACATTCATTGATGATTGCACCAGCTTCAAAGCTGCCATGCCTATGAAGAAGAAAAGTGATGCATTCAATGCCTTCAAGACATTCAAAGCTTATGCTGAGAATGCTCTAGATGCCAAAATCAAAGCTATGCAAGATGACAAGGGTGGAGAGTACATGTCAAAGGAGTTTATTGCATACACTGATGCTTGTGGAATTGTGAGGAGGCATACAACTCAAAATAGGCCTCAGCAGAATGGTGTTGCTGAAAGAGCAAACAGAACTCTGTCAGAAGACATCACTGCCATGCTCAATGAGTCAGGCTTACCAGCCTCATTCTGGGCACACTGTCTATATGCTCAGATTCACATTCTGAATCGCATTCCAACAGCATCACAGTCAGCTACTCCTTATGAGAGGTGGCACAAGCACAAACCAGATGTTTCTCATCTCAGAGTTTGGGGATGTAGAGCATATGTTTACATACAAAGGGATATGCGCAAATCTCTGCAGTCTCACATGGAAAAATGCATCTTCATTGGATATCCACCTGGTTATAAAGGATGGTTGTTTTACAATCCTGAAACCAAGAAGACTGTAATTTCTGAGAGAGCAGAGTTTGATGAGCGCTTCTTCCCTGGTTTGCGCTTAACTAGGCCAGTGATACCTTCTACACCTCCTCTACCACCTGTGGATCTCAATATCCCAGTGTTATCTGCCCTTGAAAATGAGGGGAGTGAACCATTGCTTTTCCAAGTGCCAGTAACACCTCCTACACCTCCACTACCTCCACCACCTCCATTACGCCCTATAACACCTCCACCAGCTCCAAGACCACTTGATCATGAATTAGGCCCTCAGCCAGCTGCCCCAGCACTCAGACCACATCCAAATTGACTCAGACACCATTCAGCACAACCACCTGCACAACCACCTGCTCCTCCATCACCTCCACTTGCTTTAAGACGCTCTAAGCGCAATGTACAGCCTCCCAGAGACTGGTGGGTGGTGCAACATCAAGAACCTGTTGTCCAAGACAGTTCTGATGAAGAGGAGCAAGTGCAAGGTGAATTGGAATTGGGGTCTGATCTTGAACAAGAAGAACCAGAGCCAGAACCACTTGATCCTGGTTTTGAAGATGTTCAGTTTGCTGGAATGGCTAGCTCTTCAGATCCTAGAACATTCAAACAAGCTATGAAATCTGAGGATGCTGACAAGTGGTATCAGGCAGCAGTTGATGAATATGTTTCATTGGTTGCTAATGGAACTTGGGAGGAGTGTGACTTGCCTGAAGGCAAGAAAGCTATTGGCAGTGGATGGGTATTTCGCATTAAGCGCAATGCAAATGGCTCAATTGAGAGGTTTAAAGCTAGACTTGTTGCAAAGGGTTATGCACAACGCCCTGGCATTGACTACAATGAAGTTTTTGCACCAACATTTCGTCCTGCCTCTCTGCGCCTTATTCTTGCTATTGCTGGCATTGAAGACATGGAATTGCGCTCTGTGGATGTCACTTCTGCTTTTCCCAATGGTGATTTAGAGGAGGATATCTATATGCTTCAACCAGAAGGGTTTCAGAATGGAAAAAGGGTGCTCAAGCTTAAAAAGTCACTTTATGGCTTAAAGCAAGCAGGCAGACAGTGGAACAAGAAGCTACATGCAACACTATCATCAATGGGCTTTAAAAGACTTGAATCTGACCGCTCTATCTATCTTTATGTCAGAGGAGAAGTCAAGATCATTGTACCCATTTATATTGATGACATTACACTTGCTTCAAAGTCCACTGCTGCAATTGACACTGCTGTCAAAGACCTGCAAAAGCACTTCAAAATCCGTGATTTGGGCCCTTCTCACTTCCTCCTGGGTGTTCAGATACATAGAGACCGCTCCAAGCGCTCAATTTCACTCTCACAACATCAATACATTGTTGACATGTTGGAGCGCTATAAAATGAGTGATTGCAACCCTGTATCCACCCCAATGTCATCTGGTCTCAAGCTATCCAAAGCTATGGCACCTCAAAGTGAAGCAGAAGTAGAGGAAATGCAGAATGTACCCTATCTGAATGCAGTTGGTTCATTGCAGTATTTGGCTACTATGACAAGACCAGATATTGCATATGCAGTGTCATGCTTGGGACGCTTTAATTCTTCTCCAGGACCTAAGCATTGGGCAGCTGTTAAGCACTTACTGCGCTATTGCAAAGGCACCATGGACTACAAGCTTCACTACAATGCTGACACTGGCATCCAACCTTTTACTACATTTTGTGATTCTTCACATGGAGATTGCCCTGATACTGGACGCTCTACTGGTGGATATTTGACTACAATTGGTGGTGGAGCCATTGGATGGAGCAGCAAGCTTCAATCAGTTGTTACATTGTCCACAACTGAAGCAGAATACATTGCTGCTGTAGAAGCTGGCAAAGAGATCTTCTGGATGCGAAATATTCTGCATGAAATGGGATATTCTGCTACTGCTCCATCTCCCATGCTGATTGACAATCAATCTGCCATCAATGTGACTAAAAATCCAGAGCATCATGGAAGAATGAAGCATCTTGATCTTTGTTTTTACTGGCTTAGAGAAGCAGTTGAACAACATAAACTTGTGCCTTATCACATTCCTGGAACAGAACAAGTTGCAGATCTTCTTACAAAACCACTTCCTTTGCCTAAAGTGCAATTTTGCAGACAAGGAATGGGAATTTATTAATTATTCAAACTTGGAGATACACTAGATCAGGGGGGACTGTTGAAATTGCCTGTTGCATGCATTCCATTATGATCATCATTCTATCCCAAGTTCATTCTATCACATGTATTCCCCATGTGATTATATTCTATCACATGTATCCACATGTGATTATTCTTTATTCACATGTATATAGTTTTCCAGTAGTATATAAACTGTAGATAGATCATCTGAAGTCCTCACTCTTTCTGACTTTGGACTTCAGGTTAGTAATACTTTACTTGCTCAATACACTCTTTCTGACTTTGGACTTCAGCTTTAGTGACAGTTTCTGTCCCCTGTGCTTTGCCTGTCTTTAACAAGATTACCATATAAAAGAGAATGGGCTGTTCTCCTTACTATGCTGTGACTGGCACCCATCCCCTGCTCCCATTGGACATTGTGGAAGCGACATATCTACAACCCCTGCTGAACTCAATACTGTCTTCTACCAATATGATTGCTAGGCGTGCTATAGACCTACAACAACACATGGAGGATCTCAAGCGCTTACACAAGGAAGCCAGGCAACAAGGCTGCACTACGATTTGAAAGCAAGCATAGCGCTACGATCCGGGATTACAACTTTACAACTGGCCCCCTAGTACTAATGCACAACTTGAAAATCGAAGTAACCCATAACAAAAAGATGCAACCTCGGTACCTAGGACCCCTCATAGTAGTTTCCCACAATAGGAGAGGCACCTACATACTCTGCGAGTTGGACAGTTCAGTTTTGCATTGACCAGTAGCGGTGTTCCAATTTATTCCCTACTTAGCATGTGAACACATCTCATTACCTTTGTTGGCACTGGACATTGACATGGCCAAGCTTCAAGAACTTGAAGAGACTGAGTTGGTGAACGATGATGAGACCACTCCAGATGACGATGAGGAGCAGTAAATAAATGCGAAAAATGAGGCGCTAGCTGTTAGCGCCCATTTGATTATGCTAAAAGAATAGAATTAAATAAGCTCAGAACAAGTACAAAAGGAACTAACAACTAATCAAGCTACCCTACTGAAGAGGACCGTCAACATGGACCTTTGACTTGATCCTTAGGTTGCCTGTGGGCGGGAGGAGCATCTAGAGGTGGCGCATTAGAGGATGGTACAGGAGGTACAGGAACGCTAGGAGGAGGCACAGGAGGAGCGCCTGGGCAAGGAGCATGAGGAGTGCCTGGAGGGGCAGCAGAGGGGTTGGGGATGAGCACCACCTGTCCTCATCCAGGTGAGACTCAAATGACATAAAAGGAAAGGCCGTGCATTTGAATATGGCTCTACAAGCATTGAGATTAACAAGAGGGAGAAGGGGGAGCCAGGAGAGGCTCTTAGAAACAGCATGGAATTAACAATCTCAGGTCAGGAAGAAATAAGAACTAACCAAGCTTCCTGTTTTGTGGAGTAGGCTGGCCAGACTAGAAGCGGTACCCATAACAGGTGCTTACACAATGCATGAGCATTACTCATGACCTGCACTAAGAGGAGGCATACAGTGACCAAGAATGGGTCTAAGGCGATCATCCACTCCTCGAATGCAGCTAGCAGGATTTGGTACCTGCGCACCAGGGTCATGATATTGCTGTTTTTGTGCAGAAAGCCACCAGTAGGCATTAACGCAAGAAACTGCTTTAGACAATCTAGGATCACAGGACGGTAAAGATGTGCAGGCTCATCAAGAAGGAGGGGAGATTCTGACATGATGTGATATTGACCAGTTTACCAGTGCCAGAACCCATAAAATACCTCAAGCTACTTGCAGGGTTGCAGAGATTTGGGAATTCTTACATGTGCAAAACAATCACGAGGGAGGGGCGACAACAGCAATGCGATTCATATATCTATGACACAGGAAATCAAATATCTAAAATCTGTCAGTCCGGTGGCGCCACAGAAAAGAAGAAGTTGCCTTACATAAACAACATGGGAGGCGGAAGCAAGTCAAGGACAGGCAAAAGGAAAGGCCTGGGAGGCCTCCATCCTTCAGCAGGACCATGAAAAAGCTGACTACCGGTAGATGAGCAGGGAGCCTAGCAAGGTGATGTGTTAGAAGGGAGAAACAAGGTAACAAGGTGACAAACCAAATAGTGGGTCTCCTCCAGCAACAGCTCCAGTCACTCTTTTATCTCCTTGGTCAAGATTTGCTTTATTTGGCAGCTATTAGAAGAGAAGGAGGACAAAAAAAGCAATAGCGCATCTGGAAAATCTGACTCCAATTCTTCAACATACCAAAACAGGTCAAAGGCATGTCGTCATTCCAAATTTCACAAGCTGCATGCAGTAGCTGACAGCGATGGTCTAACTCAACAACTTTGTTGTGCAGTCCCAGCATGCCAACAGCCAGGTAGTGGTGGAAAAAGGAGGTAGTACATTCCAGAAAGGTGGAAGAATCAATCATGACATGAGCACAATCACAGCAGGGAGACCACATAAGGCCGGTTGGGCTTTCCATCGTGAAGACTGATGAGGTTCAGTTGAGGCATGGGCAATTTATAGAACTTGGGCAGCGTTTCAACTAGCGACAGCATGGGAGGACGATGAGGACATGAACCAATAGGAGGTTCTTGACTCATTTTTAGATTGTGCAAAGAGGAAGTTAACCTTTGAGATCTGGTGCTTATTATACCCACCATCACCAAATAACCACAAGCAATCAGTGGCACTCTATTTCTTACACATTAAACTTCTTGCATGAATCAACTTATTTTTCTACAGACAATATCTATTTCTTTCTAGACTGGCGCGATATTGGCTATTGGGTCATGCTGGCAAAGGGGTTTTCTATGCTATGATGATTTATTGAGCATTTTCTCTTTTTCTTACTTTGTATTTGATTGCTTACAAACTGATGATTTTGGAATAAAGGGGGGGAGCGTTTATTTTAGTATGGTTACAACAGGCTACGGATCAAAATTGACTAAGTCTGCAAAAGTTTGAAGCGCTATGAGCTGGCAACTACGCATCAGATTCGAAGAGAGTGGGATCACCCAAAGGAAGCAAGTCTCCATCCTGAATGGTGTTACTTGCTTGCCACTTGAGCGCATTAGTGATGTCGTCATGAAGCTTGAGCAGGAGGAGCTCACAGCGTGCTAAGATGGAGACACGAAGTCGCAAGATGGCAAGTTCGCTACCAATGATGTCGGTCGCATCCTTGATATGGCAAAGTTGCTGGTGGAGATCAGCAGCAGGACAAAGGGGAGTGATGGGATAAGAGAACTCGTCCCCAAGCCAAGGGTAGGCGTCGCTAGAAACACACATAGTGGGGGGAGGAGTCCAAAAGGGATCGAACTTAGCAGAGGTCAGAAAAGGGGAGAACAAACTAATAAACGCAGACTTACTTGAACGGTTATGGGAGCACGAGAAGTCCATTCATGGCACTTATTGCCTGGCCCTAGCAGAAGAAAGGTGAATGCCATAAGAAGGAAGGTACCTCCAGTGGCAATGGCGCTCGCCCTGGGCCACTAAGGTCCCTTCAGACTCAGGCATGGTGGAAGACTCACGAGTACGGAAGAAAGGCTGCGAGGAGGAGTAAGAGATGGGGTAATAAGAAGAGCAACAGAGGAGGTGCTAGCCACAGCAGGGGTAGTGCTGGTGACAGACATCACAACATCTTTGGTGGGAGGGATATCCATGACAATGGGAAGCAAAGGAGTAGGGGACCTGGCAACAAAGAGGTTAGCATAACCAAAAAGAAAATACAAGGACTATGCACTAGTTATCACTAGGGCCGCTCTAATAAGGGTTAGCGGCAATAAGAGGAGTAAAGCAAAGCAGAAGAGCATGACCACCAACAGCGCATCGGTATTGACTATAAGCTCAGCCTCATCGTCATCGTCATCCTCAGCGTCCCTCTTAGTATCCTCCCCTTCATCAGTAGACGGCTCAGTGGAAGACAAGACTATGGGAGTAGCAGGCACTAGCTTCCAGTGCTTACTGGGACTCTTGCTAGAAGAGGCAATGACGGGCTTACGCTTCAAAGAAACAGGACGATGGGGAGAGCGGGCAAAGGGGGCCACCACGGTGGTGCCATCTTGGATAATAGGAAGCACTAGGCTTGCAGCGCTAATCACAGTAGGCTGGGGAGTAGCCACCAGATTGCGTTGCTGCAGCATGAAGGCCTGGGCATTATGAACCAAGACTGCGCACTCGTAATTCCTTTGCATGATAGCATCCCTACTGTGTTCACAAGTATGGATCCCATTGAAGGCACAACCCCGTTTCAACGCATTGCATTGGTAGCAGGGAAAAGAGGCAGTAGAAAACCAGCAGCTCTCGGAATCGTTCTCAGACCAACATTTATTACACTGAGAAAGAAGTTAGCGATGTCATCAACCTATCAGGGACGAACAAGTACTTACTGCGCCAATCTTCACCCTAAAAGCATGACGCTCCATGAGTGCAACTGTAACCTTCTTCTTAGCGCCAAGTACTTGGACACCAGCTGGGAGGCTGGAATGACGGTAGTATTGCAGTGAAGGTGTAATAAGTCATAAAGCTCTGTGTCGGTGAACATAGTCTGATTGGGTGTCTAAGAATGGTATGATCAGGCGCTAAAGTCTAGCAATCTTAAGAAGAAGTACTTACAACATACAATGAGGCAATGCGAGCAGGAAGATTGATCTGGGAAGCAAAGTTAGTAAAAAAATTAGAGGCAGGCAAACAAGGACGTACAGTACGTTTGGGAGGGCTAGCACAAGCAGGGGCACATGATCAATAACAACGGCAAACTTACAGGGGGAAAGGCAAGAAATAGTATGAATGGGTCTGGGCTGATGCTCACTGGAGGTAATGGCAATTTGTTTGATGGCCGAATGAGGAGTGCAGTACAAGTAGGAGAAGCAATGATTGGAGCAGTGTGGGTGGGAGAAGCAGTGCCATGAAAAGGACTGCCAAGAACAGGAGGAGGCTGGACAGAAGCAGAAGAGGGAGGAGTGGCAGAAGCAGAAAGGACAGTAGAGGCCGACAGAGCACTAGGGAGACTGGCAATGGTGGGCGACGTAGCAACCGACTACTCAAGGTCAACATTGGGAACGTGGGAAAGAAGAGGAGAGACTTACTTCGCCAACCTTGGTACTAGCCAACAAGGTGTCAATCTCATCAGACAGAGAGGGAGCCTAGTATGGGCGCTGAACCTTAGTGCCACAAAGCCAAAATCAAACCTAAAAACTTACAAACAAGTCTGCAAACGGCCGCAACCAATTGGCACCTTTATATTTATGGTACCAAGCCATGCACCACTCGCGAACCTCGACACCCCATGCCCAGGAACTGTCAGAGCCGCGGACCATGAGCCACCACCAATAGAGCTGCATGATTCCAGGGACAGTTTGTGGCGCATCAGCAGGACCGACAGACTTAGCATGATTGAATAAATAAGAGGCCTTAGCCAGGAAATTGCAGAGGGCAGAGGAATTGAAAGTAGTGGACATGCTGAAAAGATGGGAAGGAAAAACACAAAGAAGGTGAAGTGCTGAAAACGATTTTTATAAGGTGCTGGTAGCATCATATGGACCATAGCGCAGTCAAATTAATGATGGTGTTTGACTGAGGACAGTCAATTTTTCAGTTGAGGGAGATGATAGGCTTCTACTCAGACTAAGCGCATCAAGGGACATTATAGGCCAACTAACACTTGACATACTGGAGACTCTAGCAACCAGTTTGGGATATAGAGTAGCCCTAGCTCTGGCACTCTACTACAGAACTTATCTATTTACTCTAATTGCCAGCTACCAGGCCTTCAGCACACTCCATTTACCTATTCCAAGAATGAAAGAGGCTCAGAATGTATAGCGCTAACACAACGGTGGGAGAGGACTTTAACCAAACCCTGTTCACTTCCAGAAGGAGTCAGCAGCAGGCGCTGCCATTTGACAAGGCACTTCAATCAGAAGTCTAAAAGAATCAATGACGGCAGCACAGGATATACTTAAATCCGACATCTGGACCTGCCAGGAACTGGTACAATGAGTAGCACTGACATTAGTGCTCACGGCATTTGTCAAGGATTTTCCGACCATACCCTGGAACAGCCTGGCCAATTGGAGCTATAGTAAAAGTGAGCAGACCCATATAATTCTAAGTCAATATGGAGTCGCTGTTGGTCACCATGGGTCATAATGCTGTTGGTTGCCGTCATCTATATGCAAAAGGTCGCCGTTGACAGGTTATTGTTAGAGAAAACCATGAGGAGAAGCACTAGAAGGTAGTCTGCAGATGAACTTTTATCTTTGCAAACACGGTAGTGCATAGTATATAAAATAGCTACTTTGCATGTATATAACAACAAATTGTAACCTCTTGAGCAGACAGTTACACTTAGTGTTCAAATTGCGCTAGCTTTTTCTGACTTTGTCACTAAGTTGGGCACTAGCCTCGTCTATCTCATCTTTGTTGTTTACGGTGTTACCTACGGGCACAATACGCTGTGCTACTTGTCTTTTCTTCTATATTTTGTTTAAGCTACGACGCTTACCATCTGCCAGGTAGCATCTGAGGTGCTATAATCTAGTGCATCATTCTATCATCTCTGCTCAAGCACACCGGGACCCTGTCAGGACTCCTCACAACTACATATGCCAAGCGCTGGAGACAGTGTTGTACTGCGTATATGTCCAGCGCACCCAACCACAGTTGGCATCATCAACGTATGCTGTGCAATTTGAAGCTCTCATTGATCTTGTGAAATCAGGGATTTAACCCAACCAATGAGCTGCTTTTTACTCACTTACAAGTGAGAGAAATTGTACCAGTTTTCTGAGAGAGCTTGTAGAGCAGGTCTCAGTCACAAAGTTGAAATTTATGTACCTGCTGTGATGGCTATGCCCTAATGAGGATCACCGGTGAATTCTAGGAGTAATTTGAGGGTAGCAGGCAAAAATAAAATATATTTGATGTTAAAGTATCAGTAGCTACATGCTAGGCTGAAAAATTGCCACCATACTAGCTGTGTGCAGGAGTATGTCGTCAATGCCGATTGTAAGGGGAAAAACACTGCCTGTTTGGTGACAAATGAGATTCACAATTGGGTCAAATATTTGTTGCTGGACATACCTGCTCAGTGCAAGGGGATGTCCAGGACACTTGATGGAAAACAACACTTGCTATGCGGATGTATCTTTGGAAAGAGTTTGTGGCCCATCAGCCAGTAGCCTGAATGATGTGGGGTGCGACTTCGCTTTCAGCAAGGTGAGTGGCACCTCCCGCTCAGAGGGATTGACCAGTGATGCTGTTATCAAAAAAGAGGCGGAGACGCTTGATAAAGAAGGAACGGGATGGTGGTTGCCTGCTCTCCATCAACCAAAGTTCTCAGCACAAGGAAAATAGTTTATGTCGACTGTTCCAATAAGCCATAAAGCATTTGTGTGGGTCTGAAGCATGTGATATCTTTTGGACAAAGACAAGGTTGCCTTCAAAAAAGGTGTTGGCCTTATAGGTAGGTAGGACAAATGAGAAATGGTCATCATGGATTGTAACCAAAGGTGTAGTTGTTATTTTCCTGTAGTCCCACAGCATTGGATCATCAGAAATTGCCATCTCTTCTAATCGTAACAATGCAAAGAAACTGGTAGTGAGCATTGCTAGAAAAAGTAAATCATCATGCATTGGTGATTTGTTGTATGCATTCACCACTTGTGATATATCCTCATGAGCAAGGGCAAGTTTCCGCTTGGTGGGGGCCGAGAATTGCTTTTTGGAACCAGAGAAGGTCTTTTAAACCGATGATGAGTTTCTGGCATTTCAGATGTTGAGGAAATAGATCTCTAGTTGATTGCAGATTCTGGAGAGATAAGAAGATATTGATTTAGGATTAATGTGGTGTGACATATAGACAATGTATAATAACAGCGTGTCCGGCATAGGATTGGTTTTGAGATTGTGAATGTTGACAAAGTTTAGGTAAGAGTTTAAGGCAGAGCCATAAGATTTAAAGGTTGCATCGCCTATAGCATATCCAAGCACAATAGAATATTTGTGTACCAAACGTTTTCAAGACCAAGCCACCTGCCATGGTTGTCTTGGTCGTATAGTAGGAATGATCATTTTTTTTCTGTCTCCAGCAATTTTTGAGGAGGTACAAAATCAGATACATCAAGCGATGGAAAAAGTATATGAGCTTCATCGAACTTTCCTCATGATAGGAGATCTGCACAGACATTTTGTGCACCAGGGATGTGTAGTACTTTAAGTTTGTAGTTCCCAGCAATGATTGCATCCACAACCAATTTTAAGAGTTCATTATAGAGGGGCTGGGCATGAAGGGAATTGAAAATGTTGATAGTGTTTGAATTGTCTGAATAAATGAGAATGTGAAGTGATTCCCTAGTGTTAGCCATCACATGAAGCAAGGCACAAGTAACAGTGAGAGCCTTGAGGAAGAATATCAGGTTAGCTGAAGTGTCTTCATGCATTGCACAGAAGAATCCTTTTTTAGATACTGGGTACCAGAAAGCCATTCCAGTGGGACAGGCATCACACTCAATCATGACATCTGCTTCTTCAGGGTTCCAAGCCTGTGAGTGTAGTAGATAAACTCCATTGGATGCTTTAATGTGCTTTGCTCCCCAGATTAGGTCAGATCTAATATCTTTGTTGCATCAGATTTGTGCATCAGGATTGTCTTGTATAGTTGCGAGCTTTGCATAAATATTGCACAGACATGGGGCTAATAATGGAAAAACATTTAGCCCCCAATTGACCCATCTGGCAAGCCTTTGCCATGCTCATTTTGTATGATGGCTTGATTTTTTCCTTTCATAAGCAGCAAAGTGATACATTTCTCGGACCAAGTCTTCTTTTGCGTTGAGAGGTAGCGTCATTGTCATAGTGTTCAGATTTACTAGTATTCCAATAATAGTAAGTGGTGCTCCTGAGACTTGCTTTCCTTCCTTGTGTGGGATGCCTAGATCATCATATAAATGGAGGTTAGCCTGACCTCTGAGAAGCCATCGAGCATAAGGTTGGTAGTATAAGAGATCTTGAGCATTATTGACTCCATATGTATCATCGTTGAAGCACAAAGGATCATCAACATTATACAAGTCCTTTGCAGACCAGGTAATGAGGCTATTGAAAGCACCCCAGCAATTCAGAGATGCTCAACCACCAAAACAATTGCAACGGTCAATGTGTTGGTGATTGTCAATAGTGACGATGATGATGCTCAAATCGAGCTGAGTGCTGCGTGGACTATCACTAGTACAGCTACTTAGCTGATATAGCTTTGGGTGTGCTAAATGTGTGAGAGAGTCCTGGACAGGTCCCAGAGAACACACGGTAGGCAAGAGGTTGGTGGCAAGGAAAGTGGATGATTGGAGGCACTTGCATAAGGCTCCAAAATGTGGCTACAGAGTGCTAAAAGTCACTAAGGGGGAGCGCTAAGAGCATGGGAGAGTCACTAAGGAAGGTGCTAAGAGGTGTGGAAAAGTCACTAAGAAAGGTGCTAAGAGGTGTGAGAGAGGGTTGCTAAGAGGCGCTAAGTGTTAGCATCTAGAATATGATAATAAAAGGATAAGGTTGCTTAGCGGATCTAAGCATGAAAGCCAAGCCATAGTTGCAAGGCACTAAAGAGAGAGAAATAGAAAACTAGAGCAGAGTCCTCTGGCTTGGCACGGTCAACAAGAGGTAGTCTGTTGCGTATGGTGACCAAAATGTTGGGATACAATTCCTACTGTCAAATTGATTCCTGTACTACTAACAAAAAGTAAGTATTTATAGTAAAGAAAGTTAGCTGATGCTAAGAGATTAAGCGCCGCTAGAGGGTGGTGAACTGATAAAAATGTAAGTAAATGTGGTGAATTGAATTGTATAGTAAAAAAGGTCCATAATGATGCTGTCACGGAAATACTTCATCATTTCCTCTTGTAAGCGCTGCCACTGGCTAAGAGCATTATTCTGGATTGACTGATGCCAAGTGTCTGTGTAAATGTATAGCCTTGGAGTGCAAGTGGCAAGGTGCGGCGAGGTGTCAATAGTGGTGCCATAAAAAGTGGTCTGAGAGTAATTGGAGTCTGTAGCTGCAAGTTATTAGTATAAAAATATGAGAAAAATAGCGCTGGAAGTGCTAGAGCGTGGCGCTTCTGGTGGTACTAGTGGGCCAATGTGAGGTGCGAGTATTGGTGCTATCTGTAGCCAGCCACAATGCAGGCTTATCAATGACCTGCTTTATTTGCCATCTCAGGTGCATGGGAATGAGCCAATAAGCATTCATGATGTCTGATTTCCAGAGCACAAGAGGTTGTTGGAAAACGTTGCAGATTCTCAGTAAAAGGTCTCCAAGGTGTCACATGTTGTCCATAGAAAAACCACAGATGTTGTTGTATGCAATCATGGAGTTTAGGGAAAACGATCCTGCAGATTGATTTGTAACAAGTTTCAAGTTCATTGATTTTGGTTTTGGGACGGCATGAATAGGAGAGCTGTATATCCCATCATAAAGATGTATTCCAAAGTCTGGTGAGAATCTTCCTGCAGCTATTTCAATATTTCTCTGAGCTCGAAGAAAGTTTGCCTCTTGCTTATCATCTGGTGGTCCTAATGACATATCACAAGTAAGAGGGTAAGTGAATGGCTTAGTGTCAGCGTAGGGCCAAAAACTTTCCCTGAGGCTTTAAATAACGGAAACTGTAAAGGGTTTATTTGGATGGGAGCTGACAAGTTTTTCTAGGACATCAATTTTGATGGAGGTGATGATTTTGAACAGATTGGCATGGAGTCGCAAGGTTTGTGTGACACGAACATTGTTTGATTCGGTTTGTGATGGCAAAGGAAGTAGTTTTGCAGTAAGAGACCATTGAAGAAGGGTTGCTGGTAACCTGACAGCAGGGTCATAGTAATTGTAGTGAAGATATTTAGGTACATTTTCTTTTAGTACTTCAGTTCGTGAGTTTTTGAGGACAGCTCATTTTGGGGTGGCTTCCATTACACTGCCTACAGACATGTCTCCAGAAACAAGTGTTGTTGTCAAAAGGGCACCTTGAAGGGGTGTTGATAGGAACCCATACAGGATCAGCGCATCAACGGCAGGCTACGGCAACACGGCACAGGCTCAGGATACCTTAGCATACGCTAACTAACCAATTTTGGCAATATTTAACAGCCGCGCACAGCAAGAAGCAGATCTGATCAATGATAGCGCTGATGGCAGACAGAATGACAACTGACAGATGGCATCAGTCACTGACGACAGTGCTTAGCGAGAAGATTAACAATCTATCAAAAACTGACAGACAGCTTGGTGTTTGACCTTGGTGTCTGACATTGCTTAGCGCCTCGATTTGGCGCCTGACATCGCTAAGCCTTTTGGACAGACAGAAGGGTGATGGATTGATGGTTTAGCATCGCGATCTGCCACCTGGCGTTGCTAAGGGTCTTGAATGGACAGTAGGGATCTGAAACCGTTGGAGCTACCTGTTAAAGACAGGCAAAGCACAGGGGACAAAAACTGTCACTAAAGCTGAAGTCCAAAGTCAGAAAGAGTATATTGAGCAAGTAAAGTATTACTAACCTGAAGTTCAAAGTCAGAAAGAGTGAGGACTTCAGATAATCTATCTACAGTTTATATACTACTGGAAAACTATATACATGTGATTAAAGAATAATCACATGTGGATACATGTGATATAATATAATCACATAGAGGATACATGTGATAAAGTATAATTACATGTGGATACATGTGATAGAATATAATCACATGTGGATACATGTGATAAAGTATAATCACATGTGGATACATGTGATAGAATATAATCACATGGGGAATACATATGATAGAATATAATCACATGGAGAATACATATGATAGAATGAACTTGGGATAGAATGATGATCATAATGGAATGCATGCAACAGGCAATTTCAACACTACCTCTATAAAATTTTCTAGTTTACCGCACTTTGGCAATGGTTAGTCACTGGCAACGGTGAACTTCTTATAGTATAAAAAGTACTTACCGACTTGTACATACCCAGCGAAGAACAGAGTTTCCTGCTCCCCTTACTCCAGTTTCCCTTATGGTCAGCAACATCGAAGTTATCGGCAGTTGCAGACTCTCGCTAATACTCGACACCCTCGCGCCTTGCAGATACGGCAGGCATTAACGACGCTTAGACCTCGCTAAGCTTACCGTGTTCTTTGCCGCTCCCATTGCCGTGTTCACTTACCGCTTCTTTCATAGGTGCTTTGTCTTAGCGCTTGACACTTGCCGACCTTTTTCTGACTTTACTTTATTCTCATAGACGCGTTGATAGGACCCTATACAGGTTAGGCGCATCAACGGCAGGCTCGGCACCGGCTCCGGAAACCTTGCCGCACTCGTTCCGAACTTAGCGCACGCGTTCTACCCATTTTAAGCCATTCCCGACGGCCGCGCACGGCAAGAAGCAGATCCAATCAATGATAGCGCCGACGGCAGCAGGAATGACAACTGACAGATGGCATCAGTCACTGATGACAGCGCTTAGCGAGAAGTTTGATGATCTATCAAAAACTGACGGACAGCTTGGCGTTTGACCTTGGCGTCTGACACCGCTTACCGTCTCGATTTGGCGCCAAACGTCGCTTAGGTGCTCTGACAGACAGAAGGGTGATGGATTGATGGTTTAGCACCGCGATCTGCCGCCTGGTGGCGCCAAGGGTCCTCCAAGGACGGTAGGGATCGGAAACCGTTGGAGCTACCCCTATGAAATTTTCCAGTTTACCGCACTTTGGCGATGGTTGGTCACTGGCGACGGCGAACTCTTTGTAGTATAAAAGTACTTACCGACTTGTACAATGGACCAGGAGACGAATAGACCACAGTTTACTCCCCTTTCCTCAGTCTCCCTTACGCTCAAGAGCTCATTTACGCTACAGTCGGCAACGTCGAACTCATCGGTAGTTACAGACGCTTGCCAACACTCGACACACTCGCGCCTTGCAACTACGGCAGGCATTATCGACGCTTAGACTTCGCTAAGCTTACCGTGCTCTTGCCGCTTACCTTTGCCGTGTTCGCTTACCGCTCTTTCCTAGGCGCTTTACCTTAGCGCTTTACACTTGCCGACCCCGTTACCGACTTTTACCCTTTTTCACAGACGCGTTCTCTGGGACCTGCCCGGGACTCCTCAAATCACTTATAGCGCGCCCAACGCACACTCTTGGTACGGTAACACTCCAGTTACATTTGTTACTGACCAAACTTTGGGCGTCATCAGCGTTCTCTGGGACCTGCCTGGGACTCCTCACATCACTTATAGCACGCCCAACGCAAGCTTTTGGTACGGTAACACTATAGTTATATTTATTACTGACCAAATTTTGGGCATCATCAAATTGGAGCCCACCGTGAAGGATCTCTAGGGCAGAATTCTGCCAGAAACCCATCTCCAGCATAGGCGCCGCCTGCTAAAGCAGTCGGCAGAAGGCATAGCCTCTTCCCATCCATCAACTCCACAACCACCTGGTGCCTTACCGGGTCTCTCTCTTGCACAGGAACTACAAAACGCTACTGCAGACGAATTTCCTGATTTCTTCTCACGTTCTCTCGATTTCAGCGCCGACGACTTCTTAGCGTCGCTGCTTGCCGTACCACAACCAGTTACCCCCACTACTCCGTTAACACCGCTTTCTCAACTCGTCATTTCTCTTACTCCATCGCCAATCCCTAGAACTCCTTCTTCACATCATCCGCTAACCAAACTCGGCACCACAGTTGCCATAGAACAACAAGTTCAGCGCATGCTGCCACGCAATCACTTCTCAGCACCGAAATGGGACGAGTCCAAGCCACGGGAGCTCTCCCAGTATTTCAAGGAATTAGAGTATTTATTCAGGGATTGTGGAATTACCGACCACACGCAAATGAAGGAATATGTGGCAAGATACGTGTCATATGACTGTTAGGTTCCGCTGAGTCGGGGGCTTTCCAGGAAAGCAATCGCCCTTACAATGCGGACTTGACCTATGGATACTCGGGTGTCTTGAACTCCGGGGCTAGGACTCCGGGGTTCAAGACATGGACAGGGGTAATCCTGGGAGAGGGAACTCGGTCCGGGAGTTTTGGGTTGTGAGTAGCTGAGGAACCGGGTGGGGGTCGAGTCGTGAACCGGAGGTTCTAAGATGAGACCAAGTTAGCAAATTAAAGTCGTGAAGTGCGTACCAATCTTAGTGCACGCGAGTATTCAAGTGTGCCAGTCAATGCATACCAGTCAAGCAGAGGGCACGCAACAATTTGAGTAATCCAAGTTAATGCAATGTAATATCAAGACTAGCGAATACAACGGGGAACTACGCTATAAGTACTATGGGGCCAGGTCTCGGGGTTCCGGGGTGTCTGGGATGAGTTTTGGGAGTTATTGAGTAGCGGGCAGGGACTGTATACTTGGATCATGTGTGTGGGGCGCACGATCAATTGGCGCAGAGGGAGCTGTGATGCATGATTCATGATGGCCAAAAGCGAGTCGTGTGATCCGATCATTGATTGTGGCTGGTGGCGGCTGATGGCGGTCCTTGATGCGCGTGATAGCGGGGCGTGTCCTGTGGAGTCAGAGAGAGGGTCCCGGATGGTGTTCCGGGGGTGTCTCAGGGTAGATCCGGAGGGGAGGGGTCTTGACAATGACACGGCAGAGACGTGGACAGGTTTTGCTGAGTTTGCCGCCTTTGCTTCTGCTGCCCCACCAGTTCCAGCCCAAGGCGCCTCGTATGAAGGCTGAAAGACGGCAGTAATTCAGTTGTACCCAGACGCTGAAGAGACTACCCGATACTCGGTAAACAAGTTGCAGAAACTAGTACAGGAATCATTTGACAACGGCACCTCTTTTCTTGGTGCATTCTCTACATATTACCGCAAATTCCAAAAGATCGCTAGGTGGCTAGTGCAAAATGGCAAGCTATACATTAACGAGGAACGTTGCTTATTCCAACAAGGCATCCCGACTTCGCTTTGGACCTGTATTGCTCGTTGCCTAGAGATAGTTCATCAGGCCTATCACCCAGACAAGCCCTATAACGTTGCCGACGTCTTTGAAGCTGGTAAGTGGGTTCTCAAGGGAACAGACACTGGCATTGGGCTGCAACGCGCTAGGACGAGCCCACCTCTGGAGCGAACCAACGGTATAATTTCCATCCCGCCTCCTGTTGCCGACTTTGTTAAGAAGGAGGATCTCAACGCTGCCATTACCGCTGCGGTCGCATCTGCTATGACTCATATTGAAACTATGATTACAACCAATCTCACTAACCAACCTGCTAATGTACCCATGTCTGGCCCTTGCCACTTTTGCGGGGAGATTTGCCACACTATGACTAGAGAATGCTGCACGACGTTAGAAAATTATATTCGGCAAGGAAGAATTCGAAGGGCTATCGATGGAAAGATAGTTCTAACCACTGGCGCCACCATCCCCAACTACCCGGACAAGAAGTCTTTCCAGGAGCGAGTAGATGAATGGCATAGGCGCAATCCAGGACAAATCGTTACTGGCACGCTTTCCGGCAACGCCAACCCCGACCCTGAGCAGGCAACTCAACAGCAAATGATTCACGAAGTCTTACACTTCAACAGTGTTGGCAACCGTCTCACTTTCTCGCAGGAAGAACAAATTGCTAAGCTAGAAAAGGAATTGGATTTGCTTAAAAACCAGGTTTTTAATGGGGTTGAAGTTAAGCAGCCTAAACAGCCTCTTAAAGGATACAAGCCAATGTCACCCGCTAGCAAGTTACCAACTGCCACTCCTGCCACACCACCAGCTACAACTTCAGAACCGTCTTCATCTGCCGCCGCTTCATCCCTACTCAGGGATTCCCGACCGATATCATGCTTCTGCCCAGCGAAACTTTGCCGCTCCCAAGAAGCGTCCTGAAGGTGGCTACCGACCTACCACGCCAATATTTGATATAGAGAAATCAAACCACGTTTTCAGCTGCATCATGAAAACCGCCGTTACCTTATCAGTAGAAGAACTTTGTAGTATTGCTCCCGACGTCCGCAACCAAGTCAAGATGGCGGTCACTCCTCGATGACCCTTGGTGACAGCCGTTGCTGAGGTTGATGAACTTGACGATGCGCTTCCCGGTTTTTCTATTACCATTGACTCTCTTGACACTGAGGACTCTCCAGCTGATACCATCGCTAACACTATCTCTGTGGACCCTGTGGAGACCTATCTTAGGTCAGTAGACCATGGAGAAGACCCAGCAATCCTTACCGTCACCCAAGAATCACACGCTATTCGCTCAGTTGCACTAACTGTAGACAATAAGCACGAGGTAGAGGTGATTGTGGATAGCGGGTTTCAAATCATTTCTATGGCAGCTGAAGTTGCTAACAATCTGGGCTTCATTTATGACCCTACTGTGATACTAAACATGCAGAGCGCTAATGGTACGGTAGACAGATCCTTAGGCCTTGCCAAGAATGTTCCTTGCACACTTGGCGACATCACTTTTTACCTTCAAATACACATTTTGCGATCCCTGGCATACGATTTACTACTCAGCAGACCCTTCGATGTCTTGGCGCAATCAGTCGTCAAGACAGTTACCGATGACAAGATGACACTAACAATTAGCGACCCCAATTCCAGAATCCGACGAATGGTGCTGACGTTCCCTAGGAGACAACAAAAAGGTGCCCACGTTAAGCCCCCGGAGTTTACTGACCAACATGCCAATGAACCTCCCCACCGGTGTTTTCACAGACCATTAAGGAGGTGATTGGCAACAATCACGGAGATGGGGCGCTAACGCTGGAATATGACCATTATACTGGTCTTGTAAATATTATGTCTACCGCTTGTCTTGACGAAGAAGTTTTGATTCCCTTATCCGCTACCGATGCTGAGCTTTTCCAGAAAAACCCAAACATTACCGACTCCGTTCTAGTGTACTTATACCTTACCGCTTCTGAATCTTTTCAAAATATTGCGTCTACTGATACATATCTTACTACCCTTCCCAGAGCCTCGTCTCCTGCCATTCTCGGACTTGCTGCCCCTCAGGCTACAGTTCCCCTTTCCACCTCTGTATATAACCAAGCTAACACTCCTAAAAGAAAAGGGATTCAAGTCAAAAAGAAATATAAGCCAGTTGCGCTTAAAACAAAACCCGTCACTACGCACTCTCCTGAGACGTTTAGAATCGAGCGCCAGATCATAGGCGACCCTCTTGCCGACATGCCAACTTTATCGCCGAATCTGCCACCCTTTCAGCCCACAGGATGTTTTACCACAGAATGCCAGCAACAGTTCACCAAGGAGCATGACAGCGGGTTTTTGACCAAAGATGAGTTGGATGTTCTTACCGACATTGTGGCTAAGCAAAATAAACCCTTCGCTTGGGAGGACTCGGAACGCGGCAGTCTACATACAGATTTCTTCCTGCCTGTTGTAATCCCAACCATTCCTCACATGCCGTGGACTGAACACAATCAACCGTTACCGCCTGGAATAGAAGCTGAGGTCTGTCAAATTATAAGGACCAAGATTAAGGCTGGCGTCTACAAGCCCTCCAATAGTTTTTACTGCTCCCATTGGTTTTGTGTCCTCAAAAAGAACGGTAATCTGTGCATAGTCCACAGCCTAGAACCGCTAAATAGGGTTACAATACAACACTCTGGTGTACCGCCTTTTCCTGACCACGTTGCCGAGTCCTTTGCCAGGCGTATTTGTGGCGCCACTCTTGACCTCTACGTTGGCTACGACAAACGCCTGATATACCCTTCTTTCTGGGACCTCACTACTTTTCAAACTCTGTTTGGCACATTGCGCCTAGTCACTTTACTGATGGGCTGGACAAACTCAGTCCCCATATTCCATGACGACATCATCTTCATCCTCCAACCCAAGATTCCATATAATGTTCTTAGCTTCATTGATGACATTGGCATCAAAGGCCCCAAAGACTGACGACTCGTAGACGGCTTACCGGCAACCCATCCCAAAAACTCCAACATTTGCTTAGCGCTATGGGAGTTTTTCCTCCTGCTCAACCGGGTGCTCCAACGTATGAAATATAGCGGTGGAACCTTTAGCGGCCATAAGCTTCTCCTTTGTGCGCCAAGGTTCAAAATACTTGGTCACATCTGCACTCCTGACGGACGTGTTCCCGACAAGTCTCGCCTAGCACTTCTGAAGTGATGGGGTCCTTGCTGCGACTTATCTGAAGTTCGCGCCTTTCTTGGTACCATTGGCGTTCTCAGGATATTCATCAAGAACTTTGCCCATCGCGCACATGTCCTTAACTGACTCACTCGCGCCAATGAGCCCTTCGAATTTGGGCCAGACCAGGTCACTGCACAACAAGACTTAGTAAAAGCCCTACAAGACGCCAAGCCCTTAGTTCCCATCGACTATGCTTCTGCCAACCCTGTTATCTTGGTGGTGGATACCTCATACATTGCTGTAGGCTACTTCTTGTGCCAGTGCCTTAGCGATAATCGAAAACAGCGACGCTACAACCGCTTTGGGTCTATCACGCTAAACAACTGGGAATCTCGCTACAGTCAGCCTAAGCTAGAGCTCTATGGACTTTTCAAAGCCTTCCAGTCGCTAAAGATGTATTTGATTGGCATGCAGAACCTTATTGTTGAAGTCGACGCTAGGTACATCAAAGGCATGCTGCAGAATCCCAATATTCAGCCATCCGCTAGTATGAACCGGCGGGTAGTCGCTATCCTCATGTTTCACTTTGAATTGGTCCATGTCAAGAGCTCTTTCCACGGACCAGATGGACTCTCTAGGCAACCACGGCAGCCTGGCGACCCGGCAGTGGATCCACAGGCGGATAACGATTTCGAGGACTGGATCAACTGATTACATGGTTTTGTGCACCTCATACAACAGCCAATTCTCTTATTATGACGGCAACAGCCTACCAGTATTCTTTTACATCCCATTATCCCTTACCGCCCAGAGATCTTTAGCGCACCCCTCACATTCTACATGGCAAGCATCTTTGAACAAGACTTGCCTCCAGTAAAAGTCGCACAAGAATCCCATCCGCTAAAAGAAGACAGCAGAAACCTGACCTATGATGCCGTTCTCCAATCCGCTAAGGCAAAGGCAGAAGACAGTCGCTTGTTGATAGTTGAACAATGGATACAAGACCTCAAGCAACCAGCCGGCTTTACCGACAAACAATATGCGACCTTTATCCGATACGCTACCCGTTTCTTCTTTACCGACAACCATCAAGAAGGTGCTCACAAGCTGATCATCAAGCCAGAAAATTGTTTACGTGTTCTGCGTGCCATGCATGATGAGCTAGGACATAGAGGTCTGTATGCTACCTGAGCCTCTCTCTTAGAACAATTCTGGTGGCCACACGCTAGTGCCGACATTGCCTGGTACATTAGGACTTGCCACCTCTGCCAAGTTCAACAAACGCGCCAAGTGCTTATTCCGCCAACCGTTGCAACACCAGCTCCCCTCTTCAGCAAAATCTATGTCGATACCATACACATGCCCAAATCTGGTTGCTACAAGTACATTATTCAAAGTCGTTGCTCGCTAATCCACTGGCCTGAATTTTGAATGCTTCAAAGAGAAAACACGGAGGCGGTCGCTAAGTGGCTGTTTGTTGCTCGCTAATCCACTGGCCTGAATTTTGAATGCTTCAAAGAGAAAACACGGAGGCGGTCGCTAAGTGGCTGTTTGAGGACATCATTTGCCGTTGGGGAGCGCTAAGAGAAATCGTCACAGATAATGGTGCACCAATTATCAAAGCGCTAACCTATCTCGCCAAGAAATACAATATCCATCACATTCAAGTATTGGGCTACAACAAGCGTGCCAATGGCCTGGTAGAGAGATCACACTTTGACGTTTGGCAAGCACTCTTCAAGGTGGTCAATAGCGACGAGTCTCGTTGGAGTGAGGTGACATATTCAGTATTTTAGTTGGAAAGAGTTACCATTCGTAAGTGCATGGGTTGTTCTCCCTATTACGTGGCTACTGGCACCCATCCTTTACTCCCTGCCAACATTATGTTAAAGACAGGCAAAGCACAGGGGACAGAAACTGTCACTAAAGCTGAAGTCCAAAGTCAGAAAGAGTGTATTGAGCAAGTAAAGTATTACTAACCTGAAGTCCAAAGTCAGAAAGAGTGAGGACTTCAGATGATCTATCTACAGTTTATATACTACTGGAAAACTATATACATGTGAATAAAGAATAATCACATGTGGATACATGTGATAAAGTATAATCACATGTATACTACTGGAAAACTATATACATGTGAATAAAGAATAATCACATGTGGATACATGTGATAAAGTATAATCACATGTGGATACATGTGATAGAATATAATCACATGTAGATACATGTGATAAAGTATAATCACATGGAGAATACATGTGATAGAATGAACTTGGGATAGAATGATGATCATAATGGAATGCATGCAACAGGCAATTTCAACACATTATAGAAGCAACTTATCTGCAGCCAGCACCTAACAGCATCTTAGCGACTACCGATCTGATCGCCAGATGAGCTATTGATCTCCAGCGAAGGAAAGAAGATTTAGAGCGACTCCACAAGGTAGTCTTTAGCGCCCGTCGCCAAGCAGCCTTGCGATTTGAGACCAAGCATAGCGCCACTATCAAGGATTACAACTTCCCGAGAGGAGCGCTAGTACTTATGCGCAACTCCAAAATTGAAATCTCATACAACAAGAAAATGCGCCCGCGCTATCTAGGACTCTTGGTAGTTATCTCTCATAACCGTGGAGGCGCTTACGTGCTCTGTGAATTAGATGGTTCAGTACTACATCGACCTGTTGCTGCCTTTCGCCTATTGCCGTATCTCGCTAGGGAACAAATTAACCTGTCGCTTGAAGCACTAGATATTGACACCGCCAAACTGAGGGAACTTGAAAAAACAGAATTATTGGACAATGATGATTTGCCGACTCAGGTTGAAGAAGGAAATGATTAGAAAAGACTATATTGATAAGCTCTCTTTTTCTATTACTTACTTTACTTATCTTTCTTGCCGACACTTACTGTACTATATCCAACAGACAATTCCTTACATAGTCAAGCTGCAGCGCTAGCGTGTCACCAACGCTTAAGCGCCTTGCGCAACTCTTGTTGAAATTGCCTGTTGCATGCATTCCATTATGATTATCATTCTATCCCAAGTTCATTCTATCACATGTATCCACATGTGATTATTTTTTATTCACATGTATATAGTTTTCCAGTAGTATATAAACTGTAGATAGATCATCTGAAGTCCTCACTCTTTCTGACTTTGGACTTCAGGTTAGTAATACTTTACTTGCTCAATACACTCTTTCTGACTTTGGACTTCAGCTTTAGTGACAGTTTCTGTCCCCTGTGCTTTGCCTGTCTTTAACAACTCTTGCCAAGGGTTTTTTGCTATGATGATTTACTGAGCATTTTCCTTTTTTCTCAAAATTTGACTAAGTCCCTCACCTACTTCTCCTCTTTCTATTGCTAAAACCTGACTTAAAATGCTTACTGCTCATCTTCCCTTTACTTACCCTGTGCTGGTGTGCTAACTCAGACTGGACTTATCCGTCCACTCGGCAAGGAGGCGGCAAAAACATTTATAAGATAGGCGAGATCAAGAAGCTGTACAATAAACGACCTATCTATGCTAAGGTTCGTTTAATCACTCTCATTGTCCATCAGCAAGGAGTCGTCGGAAACTGGCAAGGAGGAATTGCAAAGAGGAAGGAGGTTGCCAGGCAAGATATTGTTAGCGGTTTGCCAGTCTATGGCAGCTTGGCAATCTGCTTGGTAGTTGCAAAGAACGCGAAGGCTACGACTCAGATTGGAGTAGCGCAACTTCAGCGCCATTAGCTGACCCCAGACTCGTTCCCGTTCTCGCCCCATTGCTGACTCCATCGTTGCCGCCCTCCTCAAAAACCTCTCTAGCATCTCCCGCAGGTTAAGCGCAACTACTGGGTACACGAGGTCTTGTCCCAGCCAGTTGAAAGCATCCCTAGTAACCGTTGTCTGCGGCTGGGGAGTCCAAGTGGGATTGACCCTGGCGACCACAGGACGCCTAGGCTCCAGTCCGGCAACGTCTTCAGGATCTGACACCTCCCAGAGGGCGGCGTTACCGTAGGGAGGAAGCCATCGCCATTCAGGCTCCTCTCTAGTTACTCCTGCTGCTCCCTCCCCTTCTCCCTCTACCGCCTCCTTTGCGGGTGCCTCCTCCTTGTCACCTTCACTCTGGGTCGCCAAGGTCTTGTCTTCCTCCCCATCTGTATCTTTGTCACCAGCAGTTGTTGCCACTGCCACAGGGCTTCCCTCTCTTGTCGCTACTGCCAATAGTTCCACCTCCTGCTGCTCTTCCGTTGGCGGAGGGGCCATACTCATGTTGCCCTCATCGGTAGTCAGCAGAGAAACCCCCTTCAGGTAAATAGGAGAAAGCAACTTACTTGGCCCGGCTTCCGAATCCCTTAACGGCAGGCAACTAGCGGCAAGCGCCTTCTCCAGTTCCTCCATCTCCACGTCTTTGGGAGTAGAGGGAGGAGACTCTACCCACGCATGCTTAGCCTTGCCCTTCCCTTTGGCAAGCGAAGAGACTTGTCGTTTCAAAGGGACCGAAGTCCCTTGGCGCTTGCTGGCGCCACGGTTGCCAACTGTTGCGTATTTGTCCCCTTGACTGTCGGCAGTGCCAGGGAACTCTTGCTGATGGTTGCCACATCTCCAGCAGCCTTCTTCTTCCTCTCCCCCTCAACAAACTCCCGTGCCCTCTTGACAAGGACAGCGCGCTTGAAAGTGCGCTCCACTACCATGTTGGGGGCTCCACTGCATTCATGACTTTTAGCGCTATCCAGCGTGCAAGCCTGTTTCAGCGTACTACACCAATAGCAGGGCTGGCCACTGGTGGGATACCAACACCCCTCTGGGTCGTTGTCGGCCCAGCACTTGTCGCACTACAGGAATGTTAACAAACGTGGTAGGAAAAGCTAAAGTACTTACCACTTCTTGAGAATCTTTGAACTCCCGTCTTACCGCTGGGCTTGCCATCCTCTTGTCCTTCATCTCTGGCAAGACCACCCCTGCTTCCATTCCTTCATCCAAAACTGCCTCATCTCGTTGCGCTACCAGCAAACTCTTCAGCTCTGCATCGCTAAAGGAAGTTTGCGTTGGCGCCTGCCAACTAGTTGGTTAGCAGGGAAAGTAACTTGGCATAACTGACTTACCGTGTAATGAGGGGCGGCAGCTTTACGAGACTTAGAATGGGATAAATGACGGGCGCCAGCGGTAAGAATGCCCAAACTTACCTTCTTTTTCAAAGTCTTGCCAGGCTTGACCGGAGAGCCCAAGTTGCTTGCCGGCAGTGCTGGGCTTCGGGCACTACCAGCGTGGGAATCCTTCTCACCTGGCACCTGCCTCCTTGCAACTGGCGACTTCTCGCTGGCGACCAGGTTCTCGCCAATGGCCTCTCACTCCTCCAAGGCCTTGGTCCTCTCCTTGGCGTCTCAGGAGGCCTCTTCCAGCACGTTCTCGCAAATAGCTGCCATCTCAGCATTCACCTGCAAATTAGCAAGAGGCGCTAACACCTCTTGTTTGCTATGGGGAGACAGATCAGACCACAGCTAAGTTAGAAATCACAGTCAGAGATACTCACTCAGACGCTGGCACACTTACCGTCATTGGCAAGGCGCCAGAAAGGATGTCCTCCAATTCGTCCTCAATAGTCAGGACGGGAGGAGGCGCCTAGGGGATTGGTTAGCTAGCAACGCGGCAAGCAACTATAAAAACTTACAAAGCGAGAGAAGGGACCCAGCCACTCAGACCTCCGGTTATCCACGTATCATGCCCGGCACTACTCCAGCACCTCAATCTCCTTGTCCCAGCCTACGCCAAGGACACGAATCTCGTACCAGCGCTCCAACAACTTCATAACCGCAATGACCAAGTTTAAAGGCGCCTCCGCACCCACACCCTCGATGCGCCTAACAAAATTATTGGCCTTAGCGATGTAGGCATAAGCGGCTTCTTGGGCTGCTTGAGATGGCATGGGGGGCAGAGTTGGAATACGGAAAGACATTTTTGTTTCTAGAGCGCCAGGTAAAGATGGGGAGAAGAAACAAAGTCCAAACTCATGCACCGGACTATAAGCAAAATCTCAAGAACGCATGGACCACTCGTCACAAAAACGGTAACAGTAACCATATTTGGTGACTGAGGACAGTCAATTTTTCAGTTGGAGGGAGATGATAAGAACCCATACAGGATCAGCGCATCAACAGCAGGCTACGGCAACATGGCACAGGCTCAGGATACCTTAGCGCGTGCTAACTAACCAATTTTGGCAATATTTGATGGCCACACATGGCAAGAAGCAGATCCGATCAATGATAGCACCAACGGCAGACAGAATGACAACTGACAGATGGCATCAGTCACTGACGACAGCGCTTAGCAAGAAGATTGACAATCTATCAAAAACTGATGGACAGCTTGGTGTTTGACCTTGGTGTCTGACATCGCTTAGCGCCTCGATTTGGCGCCTAACATCGCTAAGCCTTTTGGACAGACAGAAGGATGATGGATTGATGGTTTAGCATCACAATCTGCCACCTGGCATCGCTAAGGGTCTTGAATGGACGGTAGGGATCTGAAATCGTTGGAGCTACCCCTATAAAATTTTCTAGTTTACCGCACTTTGGCAATGGTTAGTCACTGGCAACGGTGAACTTCTTGTAGTATAAAAAGTACTTACCGACTTGTACATACCCAGCGAAGAACAGAGTTTCCTGCTCCCCTTACTCCAGTCTCCCTTACGGTCCAAGTCTCATTTATGGTCAGCAACGTCGAAGTCATCGGCAGTTGCAGACTCTCGCTAACACTCAACACCCTCGCGCCTTGCAGATATGGCAGGCATTAACAACGCTTAGACCTCGCTAAGCTTACCGTGTTCTTTGCCGCTTCCATTGCCGTGTTCACTTACTGCTTCTTTTATAGGCGCTTTGTCTTAGCGCTTGACACTTGCCGACCTTTTTCTGACTTTACTTTATTCTTATAGACGCGTTCTCTGGGACCTGCCTGAGACTCCTCACATCACTTATAGCATGCCCAACGCAAGCTTTTGGTACGGTCACACTATAGTTATATTTGTTACTGACCAAACTTTGGGCATCATCAGTGTTCCACCTTCTGCAAACTGCTCGGTTACCAGTTCTGGCATTGCCACTTGTTTGATTGATGGATTGCTTGTTTCCGCTCCTTCTTCCTGCATTTGAGCAGTGATTAATTCCACTGCAGTCGAGTATGGCATCTCACAGGCCATCAAAGGCTGAGCAGTCTGTAAGCAGCATTTTTGTACCTGGTCCAACCCTAGCTCTAACGGCCTTTTCATACTCAATGACGCAGGGGTGGAGTGTTGTTGGCTTAGCAGAGAAGAGTCCGACAATATATTTGTAGTGGCTGTTCCATTCAATCTTTTGGCTTGGCCAAGCAAATCCAAGTGCTTCTCCATACAGGTTGGCAGCAACTGTCTATTGACCATGGTCTTCGACTTTTCTGATTGGGTCGCTGTGTCCAAGAATGATTTCTTTATCTCTGATGCATCCTCGGTTCTCCTTGGGTGCCCCGACATGATGGATGGCACTGTAGATGGTGTCAAAGTTGGCAAGTTCTTCCTTGAGGAGCTCGTCCCATTCTGAACTTGGAAAATTGCTGGGGGCTGTTTTGAAGGCAACGATAAATTGTTTAATGTTGGAGGGGTTTCTAAGGTAGAGTTGCAAAAGCTTGCGGTTTTTGTAACACCTGGAATCTTCAACCTCTCTAGCAAGCTTTTCTTCTTCATACCAAGACAAGTCTCTTTCATCGACTTTGTGTTTCTTTGTTTTTGGCTTATCGCCATCAGACTGAGTTTTTTGTGAGGAGTTGGATGTGTAGGAACTATCGTCAGATTGGTCTCAAGATCTTCCCCTGTGTCGAACTCTGTGCACTTGGTGGACAGGTCTTGTCTTGGTAGGCTTTCCGTCATTGTTTTCGTCGGTTCCGAACTCCCGTCTATCTTCATTTGAATTCGGTCCAGGAGGCTGGTGCCCATCTGAATTGGGACCTCGTCCAGACAGTTGCCTTTCGACCTTTTCTCTGTGGAATTCGGTCCAGGAGGCTGGTGCCCATCTGAATTGGGACCTCGTCCAGACAGTTGCCTTTCGACCTTTTCTCTGTGTTCGGCCCGTTCCCCTCGTTCTTTCTCCTTTTTCTCGACATCATCGAGTAAGGTAACTTGAGATTGCATCGCGTCTGTGTTCCTCACCCACTTCAGATTTGTTGACGACCTCAATGACTTGTGTGATGGCGGCAACCTTGGTTTTCCTATTGCGTCGAAAATCGTTGATGATGGACTCGAGGAGTTGGATGAGTTCTTGTTCTCCGTCTGTGCTCGGATTGGGTGATGGTGATATGTCCCTATCCGTTCTGCCAGTATAGGTCTGGCTTCCAGACGATCCAGTAGACTGTTCCTTTTCTCTTCCATGTAAACTCATTGAAGTCTCACTTTATGACGGACGAAGGAACAATTTCAGAACAATTGTAATGCGTGAAGTAATTGAACAATTATTCAAATCGCTGTCAGCTATAAAACAAACTTATGAGATAAATTGTCCCTTCCTTCAGTTATGCAATGCACCTAGAGAGCAATCGTCGAGATGGTTGTCCCTACCGAGCTCATGTCTCGGATTGCTCTCTAAGTGTAGAGATCACGTGTGCTGCGCGATTTGAAGCTCTCATTGATCTTGTGAAATCGGGGATTTAACCCGATATTTTTACCTTGTTTTTTCATTGTTTTGCCGAAGAACATGATTTCCTGCACCCAGTGTAAAAGTAGCGGGAATTGTCGGCCGTTTTATTATTTTATTATAAACGAAATTTCTAGCCTCGTTGCTGATGACTTCAACAAAATGTGCCAGGGTGGTATTTGGTCGCATGTTTGATGTCTTCTGCAGGATTCCTACGAGCATCTTCCACGAAAAAACATTACCATTGAATTGCACATTTCTCTATGGAGGTTCACGTGCACGTCTTAGCCCTTTTGGACAGTTTTATTTTCATTTCTCCTGATACCTTAGAGTTTATATGTACACCGATAGTTCTCGCGATGGCATTCTTTTGCGCTTCAGCTCGCGTATCAGTCTGGCGTGATTAACATCGTCAAAAAGAGCCCGAGGTGATTTTGGCTTTCGCTATCTTAGGGAGAATTCGCCCAAGAAATTCTTTCTCCCTGATTTACTATCTCCTGAACTGTTCAGACAGAAGCTATCATCATGGGACCGGGTGTATAAGTGGTTGACTACACGACAGACTACCTATTTGCATCTCCGTATTTGTGCCCGTAGTCCAATAACCTGGCAAATACGTGAAATGTTAGCGTTGATGAACACTCAATCCACCTACCAATCAGCTTCTATTTCTGTCAAGATTCTAATCCTACAGCTTGTTAAACAAAACAAGTCAGATTAGTAGCAGGATATACGGACTGTGTCTTTTTTGTTTCCTCCATCTCATGGAAAACAACCCAACCCGATCGCGGTTTTCGTGTGAACAGAACGGATGTAGGGTGAACATGCAATACCTGGCACTCCGTTAGCGAGCATACTAAGATCAGATAGGTATTTCCCAACCTTGTTACCTCTGACAGATCTATATGTTCCATCAGCAATCCACCTGGCCCCATTACGCCAATAACCTCCGGTGAGGCAGCGTCGTAGTCGCCGCGCATCCCCCTGGCAGCTTTCAAGTGAAAGCTTGAATCTTTGCATATATTTCTTCAATTGTGCTCTAATTGACACAGCCCTTGACATTGCTCTAAAGGACAGTGCATGCGACCTGCACCATGCGGCTGAACGACCATACTTCGTGAAAGCGTTGTAAGCTGTCAAGTTGTTTCATTGAATAGACAATGCTATGGATTGGCTCATACCGTTCAGCAGAGTAAGGTGATCCTAGAGACACATGAAGATTGGGTATGCGTAAAGTCATGAGGGTCTGCTTACTCCTTCTTCAGCAGTAAATTTCCTACGTTCCAACTCGGCAAGAGCTCCTTGTGCACCCTCTTGGATGATAAATACATCCTGAAATCTACATCAGAAAGAAAAAAACGACAACATCTTTCAACTTGACTTGAACAGAAGTCATGGCGGCAATAGTAAGTATTTCTTCGCCACACTTATGCTCTGCAGAATTAAAAAGCTTTTTGAGAGGTATTACATATCTTTCAAAGAGGGGAAGGCGAGTGTTGACTTACCATCCTCGCTATTCCGACTTCAACTGGGCATTCTGCAACTTGTTGCCCCATGGGCGTCAAACGCCCATCCTCTCCAACCATTCCCGCTGCCACAAGACCCTCTAAAGCGCGAAGGACAATTTCCGCGGGTGGAGAAGAAACCCATTCAAATTTCATCAGATCGTCGATGCCCAAAGACTTTAATTGTAGAATGGGAGTTGTCATATCTACACGTGTGACTTCTGCTGGTGTCGAGTACGGCAAGGATTCAAAGGCTGAGGGGGTATATAGCCTGTAACAGACGCCCGGGGAAGTCCGTCCGGCGCGTCCAGCTCGTTGTGTGGCAGATGCTACAGAAGTCGGAACAGTGGAAAGAGACGCAAGTGCAGTGGTGGGATTATATGTCCGAATCTACGAAAATATGAATTACTTGATGATATCCTTGCGTTCGGTATACCTTGACAAATCCACAATCGACAACATACTTAATGCCATCGATAGTGACACTAGCCTTGGATGCAGATTGGAAACATGTATCATGGTCAGCGCAAGGACTTACCTCAGCGATATTAGTCGAAATAATAACTTTTCGTGATCCTCTTTCTGCCTTTTCGAAAACCTTGAGTTGTTCATCAGTCGACAATCCAGCATGCAGAGCTAACAGCACTAGACGCGAGCTTGTTTTGGGGAGCCTTTCATTGTATAAGTAGGAAGATTTGTTGAAAAACGAGGAATCAAAAGTAACATACGCCGGCAACATCTCGGCCAACTCCTCCAAGCAACGGTCAATTTCTTCGCGACCGGTCAGAAAAACAAGTATATCGCCTGGGCCATGCTATACAAACTAAGAAAAAATTGCTCGAAGTAAAGAAATGACTCACTCGCATATTAATGTTCCAGACTGTTTGAGCTGCTGATCTGACATAGTCCGGAGTTGGTTCTTGGAGGTAAGCAACCTCAACCGGGTACATTCGACCCTCGAGACTGACGATGATGGCGTCACTCGAATTTGCAGAATCTGTAAAATATTCTTGAATAGCTGTCGCATCCAGAGTGGCTGATGAGACAATGAGACGGAGCGATGGTCGCTTTCGACGGATTCTGGAGAAGTAGAGCTGAGTTCGGGGTTTGACAACCGATGCTTTGCATACTTTTTCAAGACACCCAAGAGCAAGTCTGTATAGACACTTCTCTCATGAGCTTCGTCAATCTATGAGTTGTGATGTAAGCTTGAGGTTTAATGGTAGAATGCTTGGACAAGAAGAGTATACCATGATCACACTGTAGCGACTGAGCAGGGGATCAACCAGGATTTCGCGAAAAAGCATTCCATCAGTCAGGTAGAGTATTCGTGTTCGATCCTTGTTGCTAACGTCCTCAAATCGGATAGTATATCCTACCTTCGACACATCTCAGCGGTGATGTACATATTGTAGTAGTGGTAGACATGAACCTCGTCTCCAAGAGTCGTCCCAACTTCGTTTGCGACCCTCGTAGCAACAGAAGTAGCAGCGACACGCCGAGGTTGTGTGCAGGCGATGATACTACCTTTAGCAGCCCAGCCGGCTTCAAAGAGGTACTGAGGAAGTTCTGGTCTTTGCTCGAGTCGACTGTCGCGTAGATCGAAAGGAACTACTGACGAGTGGTTTTACCGCAGCCGGTCTGGCCAACAACAATGGTTACACCATGGCTTTCGACACAATTCAACAGCTTGTCTCCTGAGTAGATGATTATTATTGAATGACAACATACTTGCAGAGAATGGGGCGCACGATGTTTAAAGATAGGGAGATGTTCACGATGGGAGTAAGCAGGTGCAGAGGGAACAACATTACCCTCAACTTCTGTGGCTCTATCAAGAGTGCTGCCTGGACCAGTGGTGCCCGGTTTCCAGAACTTGAGGGACATGAAAGTGGATTTGTTTGGATCCCGATCACTTTCTCTCTGACCACCATCTCTTAGTCAACATGTCTGAGCGAAAAGGTGCGTCTCTTCCTCGTTTTATGCAATTGAAACTCATGTAATGTGCAGTCTTGAATAAATACTTCCCCCCGGACTTTGATCCTGATCTAATTCCCCGGAGAAAGCAACCCAGAAACTCACAACAAGTAGTCCGTCTTATGGCCCCGTTCTCGATGTAAGTGTCATCTGTCTTTTGATGCACGAATGGGCTCCAATAGATCTCTCAGGCGTTGCAATACATGCGGCGAGTATATATACAAAGGCAAAAAGTTCAACGCACGAAAAGAAACTGTTGAAGGAGAAGATTACTATGGTATCAAGATTTTCAGGTTCTATATCAAATGGTACGCCCTTTTGAGCCTTCGTCCATCACTCTGTTCATCCGATTTAAAGCACACTATGCTCGGCTGAAATCACCTTCAAAACGGATCCCAAGAATACCGACTACAGTGCAGAACATGGTGCATCACGGAACTTTGAGCCGTGGCGAGAAGAGCAGGCAGTTGAGGAAGAGGATAGGCTTGCAAAGCTTGAAGAAGAAGAAAATAATCCGATGAAAGCTCTCGAGAACCGAACGACAGATTCAAAACGAGAGATGGATATTCTTGATGCACTACAGGATATTAGAGCGAGAAATGCCCGGAACGAGCGAGTGGGAAATTCTGTTGATCTTCTTACGCAACTAGGGATGGAAGAGGTGGAAATTGCTGAAGACGCAGAAAGGAGACGGCTTGAGGAGGAAGACGAGAAGCTTGTGCGAGAGATCTTCTCGAAACTTCCTGCAGATGGTGCTCCCGGTGCCACAGTGACTGTAAAACGCAAAGCGGACGACGTTGAGCCGACTGTGGAGAGTCTGTTGCCCGAGTCTACGCGGGCGTTGATCAATGAAAAGTCGACGGCACTGCTTGGGCTGACGAAGAAGAAAGGGGCTGGAAAAAACGGACTTGGAATCAAGGTAGTCAAGCGAGCCAAGGCGGGGTGATCACAGCAGTTGTATTGTTATTTTGTATTTTATGATTGTAATGTACTACACTTGATGGACTCACGAGAAGACTTTCCGCGCGTCTCTCTTGCAACCGTCAACGCCTGGCACAGTGTCAAGGACAACTACAAGGCCGCCGTTCTCGATGTTGTCCACGAACATAGTAACGACGCCGAACGCGACGCCCTTCTTGCCCATGCCAGCCAGGTCCTTCCCCTCTTCACGCAATCATATCGTTCTGACGCGTCGCAACTAGTACATAGACCTCGTCTTTGAGATGGCAGGGCCCAATCTCCGCATCAATGGCCACAACTATGGGTCGCTGGATCAGGATGAGTACAGTATGTTTGTGCTCCGCTGCTCACCACCCCTCCCCTCACCTGCCCCCAGACACGGAAATGTTTGACGAGGCGCTCGATAGAAGGATATGGTCGCTTGCTAATACAAGGTTGCAGTGGCAGAAGAGGATTGCGGAAACAAGACGAACCCTGCCCAAGGAGTTTGAGGAGACCATTGTTGATCTCTTAAATCAACAGCGTGTCGTCGATGTCGAAGCGACGGCGACACTTCACACAGAAGTAATTGAGGACACCGAACCGGACGATTTCGACGGTATGCAGAATGATCTCAACCTCCTTCACCATTTTCATTTCCACTTGTCAGAAATATCACCCCGCCACTCTCACGTTGAGGAGGGGTTCCGGAAGACTGTGGCCTTGGGCAAGGAGTTAGACCAGGCATGTCCATCTCTATTCAACTGCCATTCCTTCTAATCTTTGCTACAAAGACAACTGTCAGTCAAGAAAAACGCGCAGAGCGAGCCCGTGCTGCTGTAGACGAGGTGAAAGGGCTTCAACCATGAACCTGTAGGCTGCAAATGAAGCTCAATTACTTGTATCTTTACTGTGTCAGTGAGAAAAATAAAAAAAAATGTCATGAAAAAGCTATGATCCTCTAAAACTACCACGTCCACCGCCACGTCCACCGCCGCCACGACCTCCACTGAATCCTCCGCCCCTGGGCCCTCCTCGGCCCCTGTCTCCGAACCCGCCTCGAGAACCACCCCGTCCCCCGCGGGCCCCTCCACCGCGTTGAAACCCTCTTGCCCCTCCTGCGCCACGCCCACCCCGTCCACCTGCTGCGCCACGACCCCCACGTCCACGTTCTAAACGAGGAAAAAGGTCAACGATGAAAGAGTAGTACCAGTAAAACGAAATACTGACTTGTAACACCTAAGGTGAAAGCAAGTTGTCAGAACCAACACTTGTAAGTATGTTGACCACATACCTCCCACTACTTTTGGCTTGGGCAGGAATCTGTCTATCGGCAGAAGTTTGTCTCCACCAATGTAGACCTTGTCTCCCTTTTTGAAACTACTGGCAACCATTCCCTCGCCCATCTTGACTGAAAAGTAGACTTCGTTGATGGGACCGAGAATCTCATCGACTTTCCCAATCACAGATTTATTTTGAAGATAGATGGGCGCATTGAAATAGGGCACTTTGTCGGCAAGGGAAGACGCGCAGAACATTTCATCCTCTACGGCATGCACGAAAGATCCGAGTTCTGTATGATTAAAAATGAGTGAAAGCCTCAAGGCCCGAGGAGGAGAACAAACCCAATACCTGGTCAGGAGGGCCGGCGTCGCGCTGCTGGAAGCCTCCACGACCACCTCCACGACCACCTCCGCGACCGGTGAAGCCTCGACCTCGACTCATTATGAAGCCAGGACGCAAGTATTTTTCGCTTTGTTGTTGTTTTTCCGTCTCGTGAAACTCGCCGCATCGGCCCGCTCGCGTCTTGACCACAATGAGCCTCTTTTTCGACGACCACTCTCCTTCTCGCGTCTCCGTATCCTTTGCAGCTTCATTGCTCTCTCCCACAGTATCTCTTGCAGGAACATACTGGCAAGCGGCGTGGCAGTCGCCCACACCGCTCTGTGTGCAGTCGTCCGTCCAAAAAGGTAACATACGCGCATTGATATGCTGGGCACAACGCGACGACACTGTGAGTCGCCAAAAAACGTGTCGCAGCTCAGCTGTGTGTCATATCCCAGCAGGTTGATGGTCTTGACGTTCCTCTCGAGTGGAAGAAACGATATCCTCATGTATTTCGGAACTCTGGCAGCCCCGTAGTCTCTATCTCTCCGACGGAACTCGTCTTGCTCACAGAGGTCGTCGTGATGGCTTTGTCTAAACACGCGTATCAAATCGTCTGCGAGCAAGACTCCATCCTGGAGGAATGGTTCTGCAGGCAGTACACCGTCTTGCGGCAAGGAGACGTTCACACTCTGAACCACCTTCCATGCAATGGAAATGGCAACTCCTCTTCATCAATAACATACTCCTATCGTCTGGGACTGGCCGAGCCCGTTTTACAGGGTTATGCCCGCAAAGGAACCACAAGATTTATCGTCGTTCTCTCTGACGAAGGTGATCTAAGCTCTGCATCGGGTGAAACAGAGACCGTTGAAGGTGATAACGAAGTCATCGAAATTGACGAGGCGTTTCTCGCCAAATCAGCAGTGCCTCCCGTATTCGATTCGAATGGAACTGCAAAAGAGATTGCCAATATTGTGAATGTCCTTTCGCAGGAAACAGGGATTTCATTTTCGACTATGTCTTTGTCGCGCCCAGTCGACCTTTCTTCTGACAATTGTACTCTTTATGCCCGCACCGTGGATCTCAGTAGAATCGGGATCCAGAATGGCGATTGGGTGAGTAACTCGCAATGCCGGTAGCATGTCGATTGATAAGAAACCTGGTAGGCTTTGGTACGACCCCCCTCTACTACCTCCAAGCGTAGACTTGTCAAAATAATAGCAGATGATGAACTTGTGCCAACAGTGTAAGCGAAATTACGACCTGATTGGGATTTTTTGCGATATCATATTTCTTGTAGAGGCACAGTAGCAGGCTCTCCTGTCCTTCTTCGCAACTTATTTCCTGAAAACGCAACGCATCGTGACGTCTTATGTATCTGCTCCAGCCCTTTTGGTTCTCGCCAACCAGCAGTTCCCAATGCCCAATCGCTCACAATCGCTAGGGTGGCGTCCCCTGTATCAACCAGCAGAAAATATCAATCATCGTTCCTGAAAGCTTTAAAGACTTATTTTGATTCTGTCAAGCGTCTTGTAAAGCAAGGAGATATAATTGCTGTTCCTATCGATACGGGAGATTGTGTACAAGAAACCGAGAGTCAAGAAGTAGTACTTGATGACAGACCGAAGTGAGCAAGCTATTCCATCCATTAATGTAAAGACATTCAATCAAAGATACGACTCTAGACTTTCAGCCTTCCCTTCACGATCAAACGAGATTGTATTCTTTTGTGTTACCAATATTGAATACACTGTAGTCAAGCATGCTTATCATGATGTTTGTAACGGTTCGACAGTTGGGGAACTGGGATACTGGGTGGATTCATCTATAACCAGAATAGTGCAATCTGGTGTCGAGCATTCATGGATTCCCAGCGTTGGCACATACTTCGAGACAGGTGAATATTGATCTTGTTCAAGATCTTAAAAGTTAACTTCTGGAGAAGATCCGTCAAGCAGGGGTACTTTGTATTCCACGTTATCTCGCCAAAACTCTTCCCATCTGCTTGGGCCAGGCAGCCCTTACGATATCCTTTTACAGTTCATGTCTGCGACTTCCGTTCAACAAGCAATGGATTACAGACTGGACATGTCGATACTATTGAAAGGTGCACGTGGAACTGGCAAGTTCACCATAGCATCGTGGGTTGCTGAGCGACTTGGAATGCATCTACTTGAGGCAAGTGTTGTATCCTTCCCCTTTGATATATTAATCTCGATAATCAGATTAACTGCTACGATGTCATCGGTGAGTCGGACACGAAGACTGAAGGAACTTTACGTGCCCGATTCGACAAGGCTAAGACTTGTTCCCCTTGTGTTCTTCTGCTGCGACATCTAGAAGCTCTTAGTCAAACAACGCAGGCTCTTGAACCGGGAAAAGGTAATTTGTTAGGTATCGGTATAATATCATCTTTCTAAACATTCGTACAGAACCTGCCATCACTAACGCATTAAAAGAATGTATTGCAGATGCACAAGAAGATTGGAAAATTACAGGATACCCTGTTGTAATATTAGGAACAACAAGTCAACCCAGTCGGATACCTTCTACTATTATATCGGCTTTCAAACAAGAGATTTCATTCGAGGTTTTACTCTTCCTCTACGTTCTACTTTTCAAGTAGTAATGCTATCCACAGGCACCGGGGGAAAAAGAACGATTAGAGATACTTGAATCTTCGCTGATCAACGACGTTCTGACAACGGACGTGTCGTTATCCAATCTAGCCACCCAGACCGCAGCACTTGTCGCTTCGGACCTTGTTGATCTTGTTAGTCGAGCCCGGTTCGCCTCGGTAGATAGGGTCGTTCGTTCGTGAGTCTCAATTTGGGATGCTCTTTCCATTTCCGTTTCGTCAATAATTTCTAACTTTCCAAGTGGGGCACATCCGGCTCATTTTGCACAAGCTGGAATTGCACTAACTATGGCAGATTTTGAAGTCGCCATTGGTAAATCAAGAGCGTCTTACTCAGAAAGTATCGGAGCCCCCAAAATTCCCAACGTGACTTGGGATGACGTCGGTGGCCTAGCTCATGTCAAGACCGACATTCTAGATACAATCCAACTTCCACTCGAGCATCCCGAATTGTTCTCCGACGGCCTCAAAAAAAGATCCGGTGAGGGGTGAGAGATCCATGTTCTCGTTGTTACCTTACTTGGGCGACAGGTATTCTTCTTTATGGCCCCCCGGGTACTGGAAAAACCTTGCTTGCCAAAGCAGTGGCCACCTCTTGTTCTCTCAACTTTTTCTCCGTCAAAGGTCCGGAATTATTGAACATGTATATTGGAGAATCAGAAGCGAATGTACGACGAGTGTTCCAGCGCGCTAGGGATGCTAAACCTTGTGTCATCTTCTTTGATGAGCTGGATTCCGTTGCACCTAAACGAGGAAACCAAGGTGATTCTGGAGGCGTCATGGACCGGATTGTCAGTCAGTTATTGGCAGAACTGGATGGCATGTCCACAAGCAAGGGCGGCGCTGATGTATTCGTGATTGGTGCAACAAACAGACCGGATTTACTGGACCCGGCACTGCTCAGACCCGGCAGGTAGCTTAATTCTATCCCAACTTCTATCAGTCCTTAGTTTGTCATCCTGTTGCAGATTCGATCGGATGCTTTACCTTGGCGTCAGCGAAACCCATGAATCCCAAAGAAACATATTGGAAGCGCTAACCAGGAAATTTAAATTAGCGCCCGATTTGGACCTCAATGAAGTGGCAGAGCAGTGCCCCTTCAATTACACGGGAGCAGACTTTTACGCACTCTGCTCTGATGCTATGCTAAATGCGATGTCTCGCAAAGCTAAGACCGTCGATAATAAAATAGGTACTTCCTTGACCTGCGGCCTTGGTGTATTCTCTAAACATGTCTTCGTATAGCTCAGCTCAACGTCGCTCCTGGACTCCGTGATTACCCTTTACCATTGACGCCCCAATATTTCCTAGCTGAGATGGCATCAGAAGACGATATCAACGTCCTTGTATCAAAAGTGGATTTCGACCGAGCTCTAAAAGACCTGATTCCAAGTGTTAGTCAATCTGAGATGGACCAATACGCTAAAATTCAGCACCGATTTACTAAAGAAAAAGAAAAGGTTGAGATATAGAGGACTCATGCTTTATATATATGTATGGTACATAATAATTTACGCTTGTAGTGCCTATGTAGGTTAGAACCACTTGCTTGGAAGGATGCCAAATTTGTTGATAATATCCTTGACTCCACCGACGACATATGTACTTATGTATGCAGATGAACGCAACTTGACAGGAAGACCTGTTACTTCATACCTTTCATAGCGATGATGGTCACAAGCTTGAAGATCCGAATCAAACACATCTCACCTGAATCCAACTTTGCCATCTACCACTGTTTCCAGTTTTATTTTTGGACTCTCAATGTTTCTCGTGTCAACTTCGAGTGTAGACCTACGAACAATGAACACCAAACCGATTAACACGAGGAAGGTCTTCCAACCATTTAGAGTTTCCCGTTGGAATGTACCTGATTACACGCTCAAAAGGTACATGTTCCATATGACTGACAACCACTGAACCATTGTCAGATGAAGTTACCTTAGATCGAGTCCTCTGCGCAACTCCATCACTTTGCAGCCGTAAAGTGCGAATAAATGGTATGTAAAACATACTCAAAGGGCTTGTCGAGAATTCCAGAAAGGGATGTGATTCTGGGTCGGAACTCGTGAATTCGATCGCAGCGAATTCGTGACGATCGCCAGACAATAGTATTACATTTGGAACTGAATGGAATACTTTGAGTAACTCCTGTTTTTCCTCAGGAAACCCAGCCCAGGAATCTGTCTGTGCATCGTGACCCCAAAGGGAGGTGAAAGGCACAGAAGATATCACGAATTTAAAGATGGAGGTTGCGTTTACTCGAGAAAGCCAGTTGTGTAATGATGCTAGCTGAACATCACCCAACATGGTACGTTTTGACGTTCCCACCTTCGTTCTGTATCGACGGGTGTCCAGGACGAAGAACGCAACATCACCATAATGAAACTCATAATAGTATTCTCCAGGAGAGGCCGGGTCGAAATTGGCGTTTGAGTTATATAGTTTGAATGCACCAGAAGCATTCAGGTATGGCGGTGTTGAATCTATACCACTTGCTCCGAAATTGTTGATGAACTATGTGATACCTGTCAATGCATGTACCGAGTTTCAATTGCGAATACCTGCCTCGTGGTCGTCGTAGGCATGAAAAATAGCTGGAAACTCAAATCAGTAGTTTAAATCTGCGTATATATTTAGAAGCCTTACGTAGTCGTTCATAGATCTTGCGAAAGCTATCACTATTATAGTTGCGACGGTAAAGTCGCCGATATGCTTCCTTGTCATCGCCAATATATATAGGCACGTCCGCATAGATGAAGTCCCCAAGGAATAACATGAAATCTGCCTGAGAAGGATATGTTGCTGGCAAAGTTGCATCAGATGGATCAATCGATTGAATAATTGATGGGTAGAGATAATTGGCAAGTAAATCAAAGCCTTTGATAGACCGGCGGTACCAAGGACCTCTGTAAGGAAAATTCGGAGTAACGCAGGATGATACGACAAACTTGAAATGAGTGCCTGTAGAGAGATTAGGATCGGGGAAAGTACGGAAAGTAAGGGGAGATGGAAAGCGATCAAGCATGGTTCGGTTTGAGGTAAATAATCCATCTAAAAATCGGTAAACTCATCCAGCGACGAAGTGCATTCAACAGGTCAGAAGCTCACATTCGTACGAAGTATTAGGCCAAAGGCCTTCAATTTTCACTGTATCGACCCAATCTTGGTCAGACACAAGTGTCAGAAGTGGACCGTTTTTCCAAGGAGTAGGTCCGCGTGTCATTTCTCTATATAAAAGTAAGGGAGGTTGGCTAGTTAAGTTGGCGAGCGGATATCGGACGACAATTTTGACACTGTCAGGGTAAGCGGCGCCAACACGGGTGAAAACGACGTCGGTCGCAGAGTCGAAGTAAGGGGTCACGACATAGTCTGCTGCGGCAATAAGAAGAAGCGTGTTGAGAAGAATGTTGGAAACTCGTAGACGTCGTGAAGTTGTTGGTAAGGACAAGACCAGAGTTCGAAAGGCATTACGACTGGGGACCGGCTGATGTAAAATCAGACAGATGCTATGGTAGATCAAGGTATAGTATCTTTACTTGTTTGGTCTTCTCAGACTCTGTAGCGTTTAGACGGGGAATGAATGCTATGGTAGATCAAGGTATAGTATCTTTACTTGTTTGGTCTTCTCAGACTCTGTAGCGTTTAGACGGGGAATGAGAGTATTGACGACAAGACATATGTAGAATACAACACAGGTAGTACCGAGTTTGCGAGACGAGTGGGAATCTAGACATGGCTGAGCTGTGGGAATGAAATGTCGAGTTGACGTAGATACCCACTACGCGAAGGAAGATGTAGATAGCGAGACGGAACATGAAGGAGAGGAGAGTAGGGAGATAAATGAGCATTGACATGATGGAACGAAGCAGACAAGACACAAATGTACAAACATGTTGTCTACATACATACAAAATAGTATGTAATCCATTTTATTCCTGTTTTTTCAGTCCAATGAGATCCTTTGTCGTTCTATTACACCTTCGTCAGCAACAGTACTCAGCCCTACCATTATACTCACTCTACAGGTAACCCCAAGACATCAAAAGCGTCTATACGCGTAGTCTCGTCTCCTCCATGATTTGTATTCACAAAGATCTGGAAAGTGTATGGTATATGGATCTGGACTTGTCCCATGGTTATGACTTACGTGTAAGCTGTTCACCGTCTGGAACCGCACAAACCTCAATCCCACAGGCTTGCCATCTCTCACGTCATCTTTCCCTAGATCGAGTACTTGTGCCACCTCTGGTTCTTCCGCGTCCTCGATGTCAGCAAAACCCAAGTTAGGACGGTTCACTACGACCTTGATCCTGCGCGGGGCCTGATCCAGATTTGATGTATGCAGAACTATCGATCGCACCCTTACAGATTGGTTGAACTGATTATATGGGAATGATCTCTTTCTCCTTCTTTACCACAACACAAAATCTGGTAAACACGTACGGGGATGTTCAGTAGCAGTTGTTCATCAGCATCACTTTCAAGATAACTGTCCGATTTGTTTCTTTCTTTTTGATCAACAATTGATTTCAAAGTATGAGTCGAATCCTCGTTTAGACAGTTCAGTTGAGAAAGATCGAGGAACTCAAGCAGAGATACCTGAGGAGAAGTCAGTGAGCTAGAGATTGACATACGAAGGTATCTACTTCTGGGCCAGTCGTGGTAGACATCAAAGGATTTGTTCTAACGTAAGCAAGTATTGGTGGTAGTGAAGTCGATTAATACTAGCAAATTACACATTCATCCTTCGCTTGTTGGCGTGTGGGACGCTGAACATTCGTCCGTTTGTTACCCATCCGTTTCATCTCTGTTAGGCGATTCATCGCTCTCTTGTTTCCTTGTGCTAAAACATTCCAAGTTTAGTCAGATCTGTCACCTCTGCTCAATGTGAGGACGTACCGGCCGCCCTCATGTACCATCGTTTTGCAAACTCAATATCTTGTTTAATACCAATCCCAACCTCCGCATAATATCCAACAGCATACTCTGCTTTGCTCAGGCCTTTATTAGCGGCTCGTCGAGCCCACAAGTACGCCTCCGAGTCGCTCTGTTTGAGAAACCCTTCACTTCCTGTCAAATACCATCCGCTCAACGCAAGCTCAGCTTCTGGATCTCCCTTCTCTGCCGCTTTCGTATACCAGGCAATTGATCGTCGAGGATCAACAGGGAACGAAAGAGTGCCATATTCGTAGCACTGCCCAAGTTTGAACTGAGATGGTGTGTACCCCAAATGAGCTGCTTGAGTGAAAGAACTCCGCGCATACGCAGGATCGTAAGGCACGAGGGTCGAATTGGGCACCTCATGCAAAAGCGCAAGTTCGTGAAGAGCGTGAGGATTCTCTGCGTCGGCTTGTTCTGCTGCCCGTTTCAGCCAATTGATCGCTTCCCGAGGATTCTTCTGCTCTCCAAGCAGACCATTCAACAATATCATTCCAAGTTTGTACATGGCTGGGGTGTCACCTAGCGATGCTGCCTTCCGATAAAAGGCTGCAGCTCTGGGAGGTTCTCTCCTCGTACCAGCACCTATTTCATTGCATACTGCAACTCGATACGACGCTGCGGCGTGATTCTGTTTAGCTGCCTGCAGATAAAGGTGATAGGCCCTCTCATGATCAACCTGAAGTCCAAGTGCTCCGGTGCCATAACAATTGGCTAGAAAAAACTGTGCTTCATCGTAGGCTTCCCCTTGGGTTGCAAGACGTCGGATCACCTTTAAAGATTCACCGACCAAAATCTCGCTGTATTTTTTCCCGGCACGCTGGTCTTTGGCAGTAGTTCGGATATGTTTCGCGGCGTCAATTAGATATTTAGCGTACAGAAAGTGCGCTTCGGGGTCAGGATCAGCTTTTATTCTTTGACGATACTGGTCAATATATTCTTTAGTAAAAGGTGGTGCCGAGAGATCTACTGCTTTGCTTTTGTTGGTCGATGGATTGACTGAGACTGAGGTTCCATCACGTTGTATTGGTGGTCGCGGTTCAGGATTCGTAAACGGTGTGTTATGTGTAGGATATGAAGTAACGGAAGATGCGTAAGGGGTGTGGCGACCGGAGGACGAGGGAGAAGGTGTTGATTGACTGGATGATATGGACAATTGACTATTCACTAATTGAGCGTGATGAGGATATGTAGGCATGGTTGGCTGGCGCAGGATTCCAGACGAGCCTCCAGGTGGCCCCATTCCAAGAACATTAGAGGCAGCGGCATAAAGGGGATTGTAATCAGAACTAGGCGGTTGCCAAGGCTGCTGAAAGCTTTGATTCTGAGTAAGAAAATCTATACCTTCCGGCGAGCTAAAGCCATTATGCATGTCATCGTAGAATGCGCCTCTGTACTCATTTTCGTGCTGACTGCTGAAACTACCTCCAGAATGGAGGGACGCACCATCACTGACTTCAGCAGGATAGCGATGACCATGGCTTGGAACAGGCAAAGTAGTTGCAGTTCTGGGTTGACGTTGAGAAAGAAATTGTGGATTGTGTAGCGATCGCATGGACATAGATGATCCCACTCGAGGTATCGGTTCGGTAACCTGGGATCCATGACTGGGAAGGCCAACATACAGACCCGAAAAGCCCGTAATAAGAGGATCGGATTGATGATTACTGAGCTCATCAGGGTACTCTGCATACTGAGGAGGAAGTTCTGCGTTCGAATGATCGTTGTGTTGCATGAATGTGATTGCTTGAAAGGATTAGCTCGACAAGACAATGCAGTAGAGGAAGATACATACCAGGTAGTGACGGTATCTCTGAACTATTGTCTGGTCTGGATCCTGCATCTGTTACCTGTGAATCTATTGAGACGCCATGACGGCGAGTGTTTTCACGGAGTGCGGATTGTAATAGTGGCGGTCGAACATCATGACCGGATGGATTTGAAATGGACATGATTATGTGTGCTCGTTGCAGTCGTCTAATTCGAAAAGGGCCGTCGTCAAGGTCGTACTCGTACGCGTAGTGTTGTTAAAGTATGAGTACTGTCATTGACGCCTGTTACTCAACAACACTGATATTTCCCACAGTCAGAAATCACATTTACATAACTCCGAGCGAGTAATACTAATCCCATTTCCACTTTTCAATAACTCGTTCAATACGGTGCCGCTCCAATCCCGTTGCCGTCCGTCGAACTTTGACTAGACTGTGCTGCTGCATCCGCACCTCCGCCGTATCGTCTCCGACCTCCTCTTTGTCGAATTTACTCCAACCTTCCGCCCAGTCTTCACTCTCCGGCCTGCGTCTCTTTTCCGATCTTGTCTCCAGTTCTGCTGAGGTTTCAACCACCTTATCCCAGAGTTTTGGTCGGAAATTCTTGAAGGTTTCATCTGAGTCGTCCAGGGGAGAGGGGGACGTTGGTTGCTTTCGCTTGTTACCATTCGTTTTTGCTTTCCAAGAGCTTTGTGGACCTTCATCTTCACTTGTTTTCCCTCCTGCCAACCTTATACGCCATCGTAATTCTCTCGCCATCGCAGGCGCATCCTTAACTCTATCAGTGGGAATTTGTTCCCTCGCTTCCTTCTTCGCAGCTTCATTTCCTCTCTCTATTATCCTGACTTGCGAGACAAGGAAGTCGGCCAGTTGAGACATAGATTCAAGTACTCGTTCTGAAAACGAAACGCCGGATGCCGATTTGAGGTCTCGCAGAACTTTGTCTCCTACGTACCAACAAAGCCTTATCTAAGAGTGTGAGTGTCTGGATGCCTGTTGATGGTTGAATGCACACTTTGTGAACATAGGGAACCTGAATTTCTTCGGTACTTGAGTCGCGATTTCAATATTACGAACTCGAAGCTCTGTGATGAGTCAATCTGAGTTCAAAAACAGATAAAGACCTTACGTTTGCCAACATCATAGGAATGGAGAAAATTACCGCCGAACACAAGAGTATCCACGGGTGTATACTAGACATTATGTCAAAAATCGGAATTCGAAATGTTGAAATGAGCCTACGACCGCATGTATCCATCCCGCAGGTATGATCATTGTGTTGTCAAAAATCGGAATTCGAAATGTTGAAATGAGCCTACGACCGCATGTATCCATCCCGCAGGTATGATCATTGTGTTCCCTGCTTTAATTCAACCTTGTACACATCATCAACCATATCTCCCAACCAAGAATGATTCTGCAATTCGGTGCCTGACCATTTCTCGTATGCTTTCAGGTTTTCAAGCGTCGGTCGAATAAAATAAAAGACCTGAAGGTACCCGTGAATCCACAATGAGGAGCTATATGGAGTAAGATACAAACCTTGGTCCCTCGTAGTATATGGTAGTACACAGATGATCCAGCGAAATCAATGTGCCAATCCTTGGGAACAATGAGATAATGTAGAATCGTCAAGTAATTCACAAACTGTCCACGCATATGCAACACCCATCAAGCAGTATAGCTGGACCTTAGGATAAGTGTGACCCTTGCCTTTTCGCGTGCTTGGCCAATAATTCTCTACCCAATCTAAATCACGTACGAGCCGCGGTGGAAGAATCTTGTCCGCAAGTCTCGTGCCTGAGATTTCCAAGGAAATGACGTTGCAAATCTTTTCACGAACTTCAGGATCCAGATTAAAATAGTCATTCCACTTTCCCAGTGTCCATCCAGGAGAAGCTGATTGTGATGCGACATCTCTCGGACTGTTAAATCAAATAATGTCATAAAAGTTGACTGGTCATACCTATAACTTCCACTGGGGTGTCCTTCCCGACGAGCTCCACAATATCATCTACTGTGAAATCGCTTGAAGGCATTGTCATACCCAAACCATCTGGGTGCTCGATGATGATCGGTTCAGTCATAGCAGCCTGATCTTCCTCCAGCCATTCAAGTCGAACTTCAGACCCCGCAAGCCTTTTGAACGGGTCCTCCTTGAAGGTCTTGTGTTCTAAGAGCCTTGACCACCGGCGCGGATCCGACGCAAAACCAGAATTTAGATTTGCATAGTCACGTTGGGTACGTTTTCTGATTGATTTCCGTGCAGGTGCTTTGAATGTGATAGACAGGTTAGGGTTAGCCTCTAAGCAGGCTGAGCAATACCTTTGAAATGTTTTAGTCGGCAGAGAATAAAGTAGAACGACGGACCATTTATCAACAACATCTAAGTCACCACCGCTACCTGCACATCTCCAATGATACCAAGTCATGCAAACATCACACCGAACCCACTGTTCCTTACTAAAAGGATTGCTTGCATGAGCAGATCCAATTGGACATGCTGGACAGTTCTCATCGTTGTGTTCAACGGTTTCAGTGGTTGGAGGAGATGAATTACTGGATAGCGGGGACATTCTGGGTGATTGCTGTACATCATTGCGTGTTGACCGTCGGCTACTACGAGCCATAGCTAGTAAGGTAAGCAGAGGTTGTGTCCACTCTCATTGGCCTGATATATTCAGGCGGAGTTTATAAACGAGATGAAAGTGCTTCTGAATGTCTTTAGACTGATCAAGTGTTTTTAATAGTAATTTGCGCCAATCAGACCGCAAGCGGCCCCTTTTTTTTCGACAGTCTCCAGTAAGCAAATATATTCTCCATGCCTCCATAACCAAAGGGGGCTATGTCCTACTGGATATCTGAGCAAGGAAAAGGCAATGATGTCATGTGGATCAAGGCATACCTACAGTAAGCCTAGGGAGGACAAGCCTCTCTGGGCCCTAGTAGCTGACAAATCTTTTGCTCCAAAAATCCTGCTGATCAAAAAAGGGGTGGATCCAAGGGTAAGGAAGAATATATTCTTACAGTCCTGGGCAGCAAGCTTTACACAAGAAAAGCTGGCATCTGTGAAGGTCTACTGACACTTTAGGGAATAGCAAAGAAATATAGTGTCAGAGCAGAGAGGCTATGAGTGCCATGGCTGCCTAGCCAAAGCCAAGTAATCACACTATAAGTGCAAAGGACTGCACATGTGTGCAGTGCAAGCTAAGGCCCTTCTTGACACCCTCCTTCTGAAATAAGATCCAAGACATGCTCCAGAACATTTCCCTCAAAGAGACCAGGATTTTGAGAGACATTCTACTAAGCCACTGTGGCTTAGTAGAATGTCTTCCAACATAAAGTAAACCTGACTGACCCAGAAGGTGGTGGATTGATCCCTTGTATGGGCAATATCCTGGCATGAAGCCTTTGAGCCCAAATTTGATAAGGGTTGGAAAAAACATCACTAGCATGTGGCTACTTACCCTGGCATTCCCAGGACAGAGGGGGGTATCCACTGACTGGATAGGTTGAGTTTACTTTATGTTGGGAGAGACCAGGCTAGAACTTGTTGAAGAATGCCTTGTCTGAATTATACAATACATCATTTTATCTTTCTATTCTCTTATTTCTTACTATATTTCATAAATCACCACTGGGTTGATGCACCACTTGATGTGGTGCATGATTGGTATTTGTCTCACTTTACCTTTAAACTTTAAATATTTTTGGATAGATAATTTTAGACATAGGAGATGCAAGCCCTCAGTCAACAATATATACTTGGAATGACTGAGGGTAAGCCATCCTACTTACACTTACATATAAATTGACTTACCATACCCTGTAGACTTACACCATAACTCTACAGATAATAAACTCAGTGCGTATGTGCTGGAGACGTGTTTCTGGCGGAATTCTGCTCTAAAGTCCCTTGCAGTTGGGCTCCAAATTGATGATGCCCAAAAGTAGATCAGTAGCAGATACAGTTTATGGCTACTGACCAGTACACAATGCATTGGGTGTGCTAAGTTTGAGGGAGTCCCAGGCAGTTCCCAGAGAATAAGTCAGAAACAAGTCAAATGTAAGGATGACCTCTAGACGCTGTGGCTCAGTCACACAGCTGGCAGAGGGAGATCCAAAGTGTATTAGAGTATGTACTGACAATATCATAATAACTACTCACCTGGCAGAGGGAGATTCAAAGAGAACAAGTCTAGGGATTCCCTATGCCAGATTGGATGCTTCTGGGGCTTCTGAAGCATGGGAAACAGCTGTACAGTACAACAAAACCTTAAAAACTCAAAAATTGACTAACCAAACAACTGTGCAAACAAGGCAGGCAAACTCTGGACTTTAGAAGTCAGAAAGGCAAACTCTGGCTTATATAAGCAGTCTGGAAGCGGTGCTGAAGAGCCCACACTTGTCTGAATGGTAGCTAAAGAACCAGAGCACCTCAAGGGCTGAGAGTAGTACTAACAGATAGTGTTGAAAGAATAGAAACAGTAAAATGAAATAATGTCAGAAGAAATAAGAGAATGAATGAAGAGAGAGTGAAGAGATAAGGAGTGAGAAAAGGAAGAAATGAGGAGTCCCCTGACATCACCCTCCCTCTAGAGCGCAGCGTCTCGACGTGCTAGATAGAAGTAGTTCTAGATGGCCTGGTCTACCTTGGAAAGAGAATAGAGGCCTCTGATTGCTCAGGGAGCATTGGGATGCTGTTGATAGAATTCCCAGACCAAGGCAGGGGCATGGACATTCTCTTGTGGCTCCCAGGAGATGTCTTCGATTCCATAGCCCTTCCACTTGACCTTGAACTGAAGCTTGTTTCTAAAGAGTTGGCTGTCTAGGATTTGCTCCACTTCATACTCTTCTTGGTTGTCTACCAGAACTGGAGGTAAAGGTGGCTGTGGACGTCAACCTGGGATTGGATCCTCTGGAGCTGGAGAGAGCTTCACCACATTGAAGACTGGATGGAGTCGACTTATTCCACTAGGCAGCTTGAGTCAATAGGCTAGTGGGCCTACCTGCCTTACTATAGGAAAGAGTCCTAGACAACAGTGAGAGAGCTTCTGAGAAGGTCAGGTAGTAGCAATGTCAGAGGCATCCAGGTAGACTCGATCTCCAGGCTTGTACTTGGGGGCTGGAGTTCGTCCACAATCGTAGTAGCGGGCCATGTCATCCTTTGCCTTAGCTAAAGCTGCCTTGGCTTCCTCCTGGGCTGCCTTCATCCGATCTATGAACTCGTTGACAGCTTCATTCTCTGAAGGTCGTCCACGAGGCTCAAATCCCATCCGAGGATGTCGACCAGTATCTAGAAGGAAAGGAGACATCTGGGTGGCAGCGTGTACACGGTTGTTGTACTGGAACTCTGCCTCTGGTAATAGATCGTCCCAGTCATCCTGTCGTTCATTGCAGAAGAGCCGGAGATACTGTTCTAGCTCCTGGTTGACACGCTCAGTCTGGCCATCAGACTGGGGGTGGTAGGCTGTGGAAGTGTGGAGTTTGACATGGAGGAGGCGATACAGTTCTCTAGTAAACTCTGCCACAAACTGAGGTCCGCGGTGATGAGCTCCCATTATAGATGACCACGGATAGCGCCAACACAAGCACCTCACATTGGCACACTGGGACCACCAGGAGCGGCACATCTTAGCGCTCCAGGGGCTAATTTTTGCATATTTTTATGTTAATAACTCGCAGCTGGAGCCTCTAATTACTCCAGGACCACTCTTTATGGCACCATCTATTCTTAGCACTCCTCTTGACACCTTGCCGCACCTTGCCACTCACCCTTCAGGGCCATACACGGACACAGACACTTGGCACCCATGATGCTCTTAGCCGGTGGCAGTAGGAATGATGAAGTATTTTATGACAGACAGCTTGGAGTTTCACCTTAGCACCTGACGTCGCTTAGCTTCTTGCCGACTCAGACTGACAGCATGATTGTGGACTTCTTCACCATATAGTTTAATTCAGGGCATTTACTTACATATAAATACTTACTTTTTGTTAGTAGTACATCATCAATTTGGCAGTAGGGATTGTATCCCAACATTTTGGTCACCCTACGCAACAGACTACCTTTTTGTTGACCGTGTCGGCAAGGGGACTCTGCTTTAGTTCTCTCTCACCCTTTCTGTCTGCAATCTCTTAGTGTCTTGCAACTACGGCAAGGCATTTGCGCTTAGATCTGCTAAGCAATCTCGTCATTTTATCATCTCTTTTAGGTGCTAACACTTAGCGCCTCTTAGTGACCCCTTTACAGTGTCTCTTAGCGCCTTTCCTTGGCGACTCTCTCTCGCGCTCCTTAGCGCCTTTCCTTGGCGACTCTCTCTCGTGCTCCTTAGCGCCTTTCCTTGGCGACTCTCTCCCGCGCTCCTTAGCGCCTTTCCTTGGCGACTCTTTCCCGCGCCTCTTAGCACCTTTCATTGGTGATTTTTAGCATACTCTTGCCGCATTTTTGGGTCTTAAATAAGCGCCAATCACCCCTTTTCCTTACCACCAACCTCTTGCCTACTGTGCGTTCTCTGGGACCTGTCCAGGACTCTCTCCCATACTTAGCGCGTCCAAAGCTATATTGACTAAGTAGCTGTACTAGTGATAGTGCACCTTAGCGCAATTTGGGCGTCATCAAATTGGAGCCCACCGCGAGGGTTCTCTAGGGCAGCATTCCGCCAGAAACCCACCTTTAAAAGGCAATCTTACCTCATTTTTCCAGTGCCTTGCCGCACTCCCCTTACAGTCAGAAACTACAAGACGCTTGCCACTAGCCAACTGTAGACGATTATTTCTGATATACACTTGCCACTTGCCGTGGTCCCTTGCCAACTCTATTAATTCCCTTGCCACTCCCACTATGAGCCAAGCACGACCCCTTCATATGCCCTTTCGAAATCACTTTGCTGCACCTAAATGGGATGAAACCCAACCACGCGAGTTACCACAGTACTTCCAAGAACTAGAGCTCCTTTTCCAGGATTGTGGTATTACCGACTTTGCCCAAAGGAAGGATTACGCTATCCGTTATGTCTCCTATGACACGGCAGAATCTTGGACAGGTTTACCAGAATTCATCACCTTAGAGCCTGCGCTTGCCACCCCCCCAGTTCCCTTAGCACCTCGCCAACATAGCTATCAAGATTGGAAAACAGCAGTAATCAATTTATATCCTGGTGCAGAAGAATCTGCCCGTTACAGGCTTAGCGACCTCCAGCAGCTAGTGCAAGACACCTTTGCCACTAGCCTGCACACTCTTGGCACATTTTCTACCTATTACCGTGACTTCCAGCGCATCTCTAAATGGCTCCAGCAACATGGCAAACTTCACATAAATGAAGAGCGTCGCTTATTTCAGCAAGGTATTCCAACCTCCTTATGGACAAAAATGGCACGTCGCCTAGAGATTCTCATGCCGACACACCATCCCGACGAGTTCTATGACATTGATCAGGTTTTTAAAGCAGGAAAATGGGTACTTGCCGGTACAACCACTAGTGCCAACACTCTCAGTCCCCTTAGCACCTCCTATTCCCTTAGCACCTCTGAGCCTCTTAGCGCTCATTCTGAGGGTTTTTCTAGCGCTCCCACGGTAATCCAAGCGCTAAGTGTTAGCGCCTCTGATGATTATAAAGACCTGGAAACTCGAGTTAATGCTGCCTTTGCCGCTGCCATGTCACCAATCGAAAATAGGCTTGCCGCTGAATTGGCAAGTTACCAGCCCCAGTCGGAAGAACATATAGAGGAAATTTACTATTTTGGGCATGATCAGGACGCCAAGGAACCCCCTCAGCAGGAGTTTAGGGAACTAGCACGGCAGGAACGTATTGTGCAAATAGAGCAGGAACTGGCAAAGTTACGAGGAATTGCCGCACCAAAAACTACTCAGACCCTTAGCGCCCCTTTGCCAACACTTAGCGCCACTTCTAGCGCGTCCAGCGCCAGCCTTAGCGCTGAATTTAGGGTGCCACTGGCGACGCAATCCATGGTTTTTCAATCCAAGCCTCAGAACACCTCTAACGTTAACTTAGCTCTTGCCGAGGCTGCCACTGCCGTACCCCTTAGCGCACCACCTAGCACTCATCCAGCAATGCTTAGCGCCTCTTCAATGCCTCCTAGCGCCTCCCTTGCCGCTCCTGTGAATGCTCAATCTGAAGTTCCCAACATTGCCGTCAATCTTGTTGTTATTGAGAACAGCTTCAGTGTTTCCCCTAGCGCACCTCTTGAATCCACCAGTTTACCCCCTAGCGCTCCACCAGATCTTGCCGCACCGCCTAGCACCTCCCTAGCCTTGCCTAGCGCCTCCCCAGAGTCTCTTAGCGCCTCCTGTGAAGACTCAGTCCTTTCCAATGTCAACTCTCGCACCATAACGTTAGCACCACCTACCATGCCAGCACACAATAATCTGCCCACTAGCGACTTCCAGCCCTTAGCGCCAGCTCTTGGCGCTCCTCAGAAGCAGTATGGAGTAGACTCCTTGGCGACGTTGCAAATATTTGAGGTAGGAACTCAAGTTATTGATTATACTACAGCAACGCAAGTCATGGCAACAGTTGGAGACCTCTGCAGGATAGCTCCTAGCGCAAGCGCACCAACAGGCACTGTCTTAGCGCCTTCTGAGGATAAAGGCGCCACCATTAGCGCTACCTTTGGCGCTTCCAGCTTGGACAATAATCAGCACTACCATGACCTTCCCGAACTGGCAGTTACTGGCGACGTTTCAACTTGTTGCCTCAATAGTTCCTCTACTGGCCCTTGCAGCACTACTCTTAGTGATCATAAAGCTTCTGAAGGACCGCTAAGGACCCCCAATAAGGTGCTAGTACCTGCACTTGCCGACGTTATTTCAGAAAATGGCTAAAAGTACAAAAACATCAATACTTTGCTAAGTCGCCTTTCTTGAATCACCTTTTGTTAGCTTTCTTACTCTACATTCATAGACAATCTTTGTCACTACCTATACTAAAAATTGTCACCAAGATCACTACCATTTTGTTACCTACTTGACCCTTGAGTTATTCGTCATTTTTGCACACTTTGTTATATTTTTCATTGATTCGTCACTCGTTTCATATTCTGGCTGCCGAGTTTCTAATGTTTTTAGCGCACCATACATTGCCGACATCGCCAGCACCCAGCACACCTTGGCACCTCCATCTCCTCCTTGCCGACTATGCATTCTCTTACCGACTTTCAGATTAGCGACTCTCTGGAAAAGTGACTGAGGACAGTCAGGATTTCAGTTGGGGGGAGATGATGAGCTCCCATTATAGATGACCACGGATAGCGCCAACACAAGCACCTCACATTGGCACACTGGGACCACCAGGAGCGGCACATCTTAGCGCTCCAGGGGCTAATTTTTGCATATTTTTATGTTAATAACTCGCAGCTGGAGCCTCTAATTACTCCAGGACCACTCTTTATGGCACCATCTATTCTTAGCACTCCTCTTGACACCTTGCCGCACCTTGCCACTCACCCTTCAGGGCCATACACGGACACAGACACTTGGCACCCATGATGCTCTTAGCCGGTGGCAGTAGGAATGATGAAGTATTTTATGACAGACAGCTTGGAGTTTCACCTTAGCACCTGACGTCGCTTAGCTTCTTGCCGACTCAGACTGACAGCATGATTGTGGACTTCTTCACCATATAGTTTAATTCAGGGCATTTACTTACATATAAATACTTACTTTTTGTTAGTAGTACATCATCAATTTGGCAGTAGGGATTGTATCCCAACATTTTGGTCACCCTACGCAACAGACTACCTTTTTGTTGACCGTGTCGGCAAGGGGACTCTGCTTTAGTTCTCTCTCACCCTTTCTGTCTGCAATCTCTTAGTGTCTTGCAACTACGGCAAGGCATTTGCGCTTAGATCTGCTAAGCAATCTCGTCATTTTATCATCTCTTTTAGGTGCTAACACTTAGCGCCTCTTAGTGACCCCTTTACAGTGTCTCTTAGCGCCTTTCCTTGGCGACTCTCTCTCGCGCTCCTTAGCGCCTTTCCTTGGCGACTCTCTCTCGTGCTCCTTAGCGCCTTTCCTTGGCGACTCTCTCCCGCGCTCCTTAGCGCCTTTCCTTGGCGACTCTTTCCCGCGCCTCTTAGCACCTTTCATTGGTGATTTTTAGCATACTCTTGCCGCATTTTTGGGTCTTAAATAAGCGCCAATCACCCCTTTTCCTTACCACCAACCTCTTGCCTACTGTGCGTTCTCTGGGACCTGTCCAGGACTCTCTCCCATACTTAGCGCGTCCAAAGCTATATTGACTAAGTAGCTGTACTAGTGATAGTGCACCTTAGCGCAATTTGGGCGTCATCAGCGGTCTGAGACATAAGCATCTGACAACCTATGGAGCTTCCAGACATGCTTCCGGTACAGATTGGCTGCGCCCATGGCTGAGCAAGTAGTGTGTGTTGGAATAAAATGAGCACGCTTGCCACAGAGATCCACTACCACCATGATCGCATCATATCCATGAGAATCAGGTAACTCAACAATGAAGTCTACCGAGGCCACACTCCAACGCTCAGCTGGGATAGGCAATGGATGAAGCTGTCCCATAGGAGGCTGACAACGAGGCTTAGTCCGAAGGCAAAGATCACAGGTGGAGGTGTAAGAGCCAATATACCGTGACATTTGAGGCCACCAGTAATTCCGCGAGACCAGCTCCAGTGTCTTCCATCTGCCAGGATGTCCTGCAACTCGAGAGTCATGATGCTGCTCCACAATCCGCCTCTGGAGATCTGGCAGGTTGGGAACATAAATGCGTCCCCAAAAGGTGAGAAGACCATTCTCCAGAGACCACTGGTCGGTGCAGACAGACTTCACTCCAGTTTTCTCTTGAGCATGCAAGGCCATGGCAGCCTTAGCTACCAGATCTTCTTGAGCACCCTCCCAGTTACCTCGTCAGATGTCTCGAAGGATGCTCACTTCTTCTCCCTGGCCAACCACACCTTCTAGAGCACGGATAGCAAATAGTTCTGGCTTCAGAAGTACAATATTGTCATTGTCACTAGCTCCTGAACCATGGTCTGCTCGCCTAGAAAGCGCATCTGGCTTACCCATGCTCCGTCCTGGTTTGTGATGCAGAGAGAAGTCAAAGTTGGCCAGATACAAGGACCATCGAGCTTGTCGGCGGTTAAGTTTCTTGGCCGTCCGAAAGTACTCTAAGTTCTTGTGGATCAGTCCACACCTCAAATTTATGCCTGGCACCCTCAAGGAAATGTCGCCACTCCTCAAATGACCGAATGATAGCTAGCATCTCCTTGTCATGGATCTCATAATTTCGCTCCACGGCATTGAGACTCTTGGAGTAGAAAGCCACAGGATGCCACTTACCATCCTCCCTTGACTGTTGAGAGAGAACGGCCCCAGTAGCAAAATCTGAGCTATCAGCTTCGACATGGAAGGGAGAGTCATCATCTGGGAATATAAGGACAGGCTTTGAAGTGACTGCCTGTTTGAGGGCATCAAAGGCTGTCTGCTGTGCTGCATCCCAGTGCCAAGGAGTGTCCTTAGTGGTGAGATCAAAGAGGGGCCGGGCATGGTGTGAGAAATCCTGAATAAACCTCCGGTAGAAGTTGGTAAAACCCAGGAAGGCCTGAACCTCCTTCTTGTTCTTAGGCTCCGGCCACTCCGCTACACCAGCCACCTTGACTGGATCCATCTCAGCCATTCCATGAGAGATGATCAGTCCAAGATATTCAACCTTAGTCTGCTCAAACTCGCACTTCTCTGGCTTAAGATAGAGCTGGTGCTGGCGAAGACGTTCCAGTACGATGCGCGTAATCCGACGATGCTCCTCTAGAGTCTTGGTATAGATGAGAATATCGTCAAGGTACACGCACACAACACCTTCCACTATGAGGTCTTGGAAAATGTCGTTCATCATGGTCTGGAAGGTGGCAGGGCTATTAGTGAGGCCAAAGAACATTACCAGAGGTTCAAAGAGTCCACGATTTGTTCGGAATGCTCCCTTCCACTCATCTCCTTCTTTGATGCGCACATTGTTGTAGCCCCAGCGGACATCCAACTTGGTAAAGTAGCGCGCACCTCGGAGGTTGTTGACAAGCTCTGAAATGAGTGGTAAGGGGTAGCGATTCTTCACAGTCATCGCATTCAAGACTCGGTAGTCCTGAACCAGATGTAGAGATCCATCCTTCTTCTTAATGAAGAAGACTGGAGAGGCCATCGGAGACTTTGAGGGACGGATGCGACCAGAGTCTAAATTCTCCTGCAAAAAGGCATCAAGCTCATCCTGTTCTCTGGGAGAGAGTGGGTAGACCTTGCAGCTAGAGGGCTCAGCATTGGGTGTAAGCTCAATTGCATGGTCCCACTGCTTATGCTCTGGCAGGGAGTCAAATGATGCCTTAGAGAAAACATCCTCAAAGTCTTGCAGGTGATGAGGAACTGCATCTCGGAACGACTTAGGAGCAGAGTTGGCAGCAAATGCCTGAGCTAGCCGCTGGGAGGTAGTTTGGCTAGCTCTGATCTCTGCTACAGTTGGTGGAGGTCGTAATGTAGTTGCATAAATCCTATCACCTGTCTCGATAGCCTCGTCTGGAGACTCTGGGTCAGGAGCGCATCCAAATTCACCCTTGTGTCCATCTTCCATCTGGGCTTCACTCACTACACCTCGAACATCCTCATAGAGGGCCTCTCTATAAGGGAACGCCAAGGGAGGAGGATCCAGTAGGTTGAGGTCTGCAAAGGGGAGGTGTCCAACTTGGCAAGCCCGGATAGCAGCACGCTCATGGACTGACTCTCTGCGCTCCTCTCTAACTTCCTTGGCACATGTGGAACACCGTCGAGGGCAGCGGCTCATGCTCACCTTACCCTTGGCCCAGTCAATCTCAGGATTGTGATCACGCAGCCAGGAGAACCCAAGTATCATGTCCTGCTTTCCTAGGCTGGTAACTGCAAAGACTGCACACTCAGAATGAGTCTGATAACGAAGGACTAAATCCACCACTGAGCGGATGGATCCAGCTTCATTGAGCGTACCGTCAATGTTATAGACTGGAATAGGGTGAGAGAGGGGACGGGTAGTGAGCCGGTGTTGTTCCACATAATGGGTGTCTAGGAAGAGTCCAGTAGCGCCACTGTCCAAGAAAGCTATGATGCTTCGGGTCTGCTGAGTGTCAGTTGTCTCAATCTCCACATTCAGACGCAGAGAGTTGGGAGAGGGAGTAGAAGCAACAACATAGTGACGGGGAAGGCATTGTTCCCAAGCTGGAACACATGGTCGTCGGACAGGAGAAGGAGGAGAAGAAGTCTTAGCTGAGGCTTGGACCAAGGGGGTATTTTGTACGTCGGAGGGGGTGCTTACAGTTTCAGTCAGAGAATCAGGAACAGGGAGCGATACATTAGAAGACTCTACTGATTGACATGTAAACTGATTAGCACCAGGTGGCAGAGGCGTACAACTCATCCGTCGCTCTATTGAAAACCCTCCCCTGCAGAACCAAAGGACCCATCCGATGATTCTGCTACAGCTTCCACAGGACCCAAGGACTCCTCCAAGGGTTCTGCTTCAGTCTGTACATCTGGGGAGGGGTTTCCTCGAACGTCTCGGGCAGCAAGGAGCTGGAGAAGGAGCTCCTCCTGCTCTAAAGCTGAGAGATAGCGCACCTCTAACCCCTGGGGACAATACCGAGCGAAGTGACCAGGCTTTCCACAGCGACGGCAGAGGAGAGGAAGGGAGGAACGTTGACGAGAGGCATCAACATCCATAGGTACTCCAAAAGGAAGAGGACGTGCCGCAGGTACCTGAGCTGGGGGTGGAGCACGAAATGGAAGGGAGGGCTGGATGGGATGACAAGCAGAAAAAGATGCCTGTGGGGTGGAGCGAGGGGCGGTTCCATGGTGGAGCTCACGTCGTAACTCCATGAGCTGCCACTGATCACGTGCTACCTGATACCAGGTCTCAATACTTGTGTTGTCAGGTCATCCCTCAGCCATGCTGTCAATCTGGTCCATGAGAGAGAGAAGGAGGCCATCTTGGAAGGTGAGACAGAGCTGAAGACTATCTGGATAGCAGGCCTGTTCAGCAGGAGCTCTGAAGGAGTCGATATACTCATCTAGGGTCTGCTTCCCCTGCCCATATCGATGAGGATCTTGGAGAGTGAGGGCTGCCACCTTAGCAGGGTCCAAGGGGAAGAACTCTGTCTGAAACTCCTTCTCAAACTGATCCCAACTTCCAAAACTCTCCACTCCTCCAGGGCATCAAAAGACTCGTAGCGCATATGTTGAAGCTTGCCCAGACTTCATGTAAGAAAGAATCCAAGCAATCTTGAGAGCATCAGAGGGGAAAGCCTCACCACTGAGCTGAATATAGGTGATGCAGGACTGCAGGAAACCCAAGCAATCTTGAGAGCATCAGAGGGGAAAGCCTCACCACTGAGCTGAATATAGGTGATGCAGGACTGCAGGAAATGCTCGCCTATCGCTCGGTCACCATTGAATGCGTCTGGGAGTGCTGGGCGAGGAATATTGGCATGAACTCAGGGGGAGGCCCCAAAGCGAGGGACTGGGGGTGTGCCAGCCCTAACTGGAGGTGCCTGGAGAGGGGTAGGAGTGAGAGGGAGGCGCTCTAAGAGGGCCTGAAGGGAATGGGAGATAGTGTCTGTGGCCTGACGTAATCCAGCAAGTTCGGTGGTGTGGAGGGTGAGGGAAGCTTGAGTGGTCTGCACCTGAGTCTCCAGAGCAAGCAAGCAACCCCAGGCATCATCCTGAGGGGCAGAAGCGTCCAGGGGAGTGTCTGAGGGGGCTGGTTGGGTCATAGAAGCAACAGAGGGGCAGGGAGTAATCCAGTGGGGGAGGGACCTAAAGGGGCAAGAGAGGGCTCAAGCAGGCTGAAGGGGGCTCCCAGACCAAAATGTAGAGACTTGTTCTGCTGTAAGGGCGACCTCTAGAGGCTGTGGCTCAGTCACACAGCTGGCAGAGGGAGATCCAAAGTGTATTAGAATATATACTGACAATATCAAGGTAGCTACTCACCTGGCAGAGGGAGATCCAAAGAGAACAAGTCTGGGGATTCCCTATGCCAGGTTGGACGCTTCTGGGGCCTCTGAAGCATGGGAAACAACTGTACAGTACAACAAAACCTTAAAAACTCGAAAATTGACTAACCAAACAAGTGTGCAAACAAGGGAGGAAAACTCCGGACTTTAGAAGTCAGAAAGGCAAACTCTGGCTTATCTAAGCAGCCTGAAGCGGTGCTGAAGGGCCCACACTTGTCTGAGTGATAGCTAAAGAACCAGAGCACCTCAAAGGTTGAGAATAGTACTAACAGATAGTGTTGAAAAAGTAGTAACAGCAAAATGAGAGAATGATAGAAGAAATAAGGAAGTGAATGAAAGGAGAGTGAAGAAATAAAGAGTGAAAGAAGAAAGGAATGAGGAGTCCCCTGACAGTAGCTGTAAACTGTGTCTGCTATAAACCAACTTTTGAGCATCATCAGTAAGTATTGATGGCAGGTGTTGAAGGTAATTGTGTGAAATACTGAGTACTAGTAGCAGATGCCAGAGCTAAAATGCTGAGTGCTGGTAGCAAGCACTGAGTTAATCATGTAACATACTAAATATAGATGTCAGGTCTGGTCAGCTAATTTCAACTAAAGTAGTGTCAATCTGATCTCTTGATGAGGCAGTATTCCCTGAGAGGTCCAGAAAGATGGTGAGGTGAGTAGCATGGATGTTCTAGTGTTATAGATGTTTGAGGCTGGAGTCGGTGTAGGTCATGAGACAGACAGTTTTTTGAGCTACTGTATAATCAGTCAGCTTCAATGTGGTGAAGAGAAAAATGTCACAATACCTGTGAATTGGACCTTAATGGAGATGTATTGGATGATTATTTTTCCTCTTGACCTGACATTGCATGTCTATTTACCTTTATAGATGAGGATGCTCATTACAAAAAATAATTACCCCTTCTGGTTTGCGAAAGTTTGTGACAGACCCCTTTTCTGTCACACTTGGTGACAACACACTTCTTGAGTATACACTTTCCTTATCCTGCCCGAGGATGGCGGAAAACATATACAGCAAGGGAACACGAGTCTGGTTTGAAGACAAAGATCATGCGTGGATATCGGCTGAAGTTTCCTCAGTCACAAAAGGTCCGGATGATGCCTTCAGGCTCGTCTTTATTGACGAACGCGGCAAGGTGCGTGAAATCCCTCCAGTTGTATCAGACTTCATACCTTTCTTCGCTCTGCAGGAAATCATCATCAACACGACGGGAAAGGACATTAAAGATAACAAAGAAGGTCTTCCTCCGCTACGCAACCCACCCCTCCTTGAAACTGCGGATGACTTGGCAACTCTTTCACATCTTAACGAACCATCAGGTGCGTTGCATTGCTTGCATTCATATTTTCTTATTTTGGTACTCATCTGATCTAGTCCTGCACACAATTCGAAATCGATATGCCCAACACAGTATCTATACCTACAGTGGCATCGTGTTAATCGCTGTCAATCCTTTTCAACGCGTCACTCTTTATGATCCAGAGATTATACAGGCATATAGTGGAAGACGGAGAGGGGAGCTAGAACCGCATTTATTTGCAATTGCAGAGGACGCGTACACTGCCATGAGAAAAGAGGGTATGGGCCAGACAATTATTGTCTCCGGCGAAAGGTAATTTGATCTATCCTGGAAACTCACAATCTACATCTCACATTCTAATACAGTGGCGCTGGAAAAACGGAGTCGGTAAGTTAAAACATACACTCCTTCGGAGATGACTGAGGCCCGACAACAGGCAAAATTCATCATGCGTTATCTGGCCTCAGTAAATCCCCCAGATTCTACCTCCAAATCTAAACCAAAATTTTCATTGGACGATTCCAGTGAAATCGAGAGGCAAATTCTTGCTACGAATCCCATCTTGGAGTCCTTCGGTAATGCTAAAACAACGAGGAACGACAATTCTTCTCGATTTGGGAAATACATACAAGTAGGTACATCATTTGTATCCTCGTGTCGAACTCAAAGCGGCCCTTGTAGATACTCTTTGACGGTAAACAAAGAATTGTCGGTGCACGCATTCGAACGTATTTGCTGGAACGCTCGCGTATCGTCTTTCAACCCGTAACGGAACGCAATTATCATATTTTTTATCAACTTTGTGCTGGTGCTCCTCTCAAAGAACGTAAAGATTTGGGACTGGACGTGGACATCACCAAATTCCATTTCTTAAAGCAGGGTGGTCTCTCTTCATCCCCGATAGCTGGTGTTGATGATGCAGAAGAATTCAGAGCTACACAACAAGCACTCTCGACTGTTGGCATCAGTGTCGAAAAGCAATGGGCGGTATTTCGTCTTCTCGCCGCCCTTCTGCACCTCGGTAATGTCAAGATCACCCCGCTTCGAAATGAAGCATCCCTCGAGGAAGGTGACCCTGCTTTGTTGCTTGCTACCAGATTCTTGGGGGTTAGTCTTGCCGAATTCAAGAAGTGGACAGTGAAGAAGCAGATCATTACGAGATCTGAGAAGATTGTTACTTCCTTGAATGTGGCACAAGCAACAGTTGTCCGTGACAGTGTTGCGAAGTTCGTCTATGCTTGCTTGTTCGAGTGGCTAGTGGCAATTGTGAATGAGAGTTTGGCTGGGGAGAATGGTGACGCTGCCGAGAGAGCAGAAATGTTCATCGGTGTCCTTGATATCTACGGATTTGAACACTTTCAAAAGGTCAGTTTCAATGACATCATCGAAGAGGCTTCGAACTGAGCTGGTGCAGAACTCGTTTGAACAATTTAGTATAAACTATGCCAACGAAAAACTTCAGCAGGAGGTATCATACTTTTGCGCTTTGCTTTCATGTGAATAATCTCACTCAGTACATCATTTAGTTCAACTCGCACGTTTTCAAGCTAGAACAAGAAGAATACATAAAGGAGGAGATAAAATGGACTTTTATCAATTTCTCGGACAATCAGCCTTGCATCGATGTCATTGAAGGAAAACTGGGTGTTCTAGCATTGCTGGATGAAGAGTCTCGGTTGCCCGCTGGCAGTGATGCTTCCTTCCTCCAAAAATTGAACAACCGGTTCTTTTCCACACCTCAATACAAAGCGGTATATAAGAAACCCCGTTTTGGTAACTCGGCATTTACGATCGCGCATTATGCACTGGACGTCACATATGAAGTTGAAAGTTTTCTGGAGAAAAACAGAGATACTGTGCCTGATGAACACATGACTCTTCTTGCAGCTACCAAAAATCCTTTCCTGAAGGAAGTTCTTGATGCGGCTCTCAACTCAACAAGAGAAGCAAAGATACCTGATAGCCCACATCCGGCTTCACCTGCCTTCTCAGAATCTAGTAGCACAGGGTCACGTCGTTCCTCTGTCATTCCTGATCCTGGAAGGCTGTCTTTTGTTGCGCAAAGTTCCGGTGGTGGCACAGGATCCAAACGGCAAGGTCTGACGAACAAAAAACCCACACAAGGCTCGATTTTCAAGGCTTCATTAATAACACTCATGGACACGCTTAGTGTTACTAATGTTCACTACATCAGATGCATCAAACCAAATGAACAGAAGAAACCATGGGAATTTCAACCTCAGCAAGTCCTTGGTCAATTACGCGCTTGCGGTATTCTCGAAACCATTCGTATCAGTTGTGCTGGATATCCAACCCGATGGGTATATGAAGAATTTGCAGAGCGGTCAGTTGTAAGTTTGTCGCGCCTCAGAGTGATCTCAAGGTTTTATAGTTACTACATGCTTGTGCCATCTTCAGTATGGCAACCTATGATTCAAGCGATGGATCTCAAACGTCTTTGTTCCGCGATCCTGGAAAAGACGATTGCCGACCCTGATATGTATCAAAGTGGCCTTACAAAAATCTTCTTTCGGGCCGGCATGCTCGCTGCATTAGAGTCACTCCGCGCTGATAGACTTAATTCATTGATCACTATCGTGCAAAAAAACATGCGTAGGCGAATGGCGGTGAAGAATTACCAAACTATTCGGCAAGCGACGATCAAGATACAGGCTTGGTGGCGAGGCATTTTGGCGAAAAGACTAGTAGAAAATATACGACGTGAAGTGTCCGCTATTCGACTCCAGACTGGTATTCGGAGGTATATTCAGAGAAAGCGCCTTGCAGATAACAAGCGAGCTATTATCCTTTTTCAAAGTCGTGAGTACCACAATATGCGTATTAACCACGATCTTGATATGATGGATTTAGGTATTCGTGGAGTTCAAGCAAGAAATTTCTATATACATGAAAAAGAGAGTCGTGCGGCATGTCTTCTACAGAGCCTTTTCCGTGGCATGTAAGTAAAAGTTCCTTTGTTTGCATCAGATGTCCATGAGTTTGTCTAGATCCGCGCGTCAGTCTTTCCGTTCTGATCTCAAGCAAATCGTCTACCTACAGTCCTGCCTTCGCCGCCGTCTTGCTCGAAAAGAGTTGAAAGCGTTGAAAGCAGAGGCCCGGTCAGTATCCAGGTTCAAAGAGATTTCCTACAGACTGGAAAACAAGGTCGTGGAGTTGACGCAAACTCTTCAACAACGCACAACAGAAAAGAAGCAGCTTCAGACACAACTAGCGGAACTCGAGCAGCAGTTGCAACAGTGGATTAATCGCCATGAGGAATCCGATGCTCGCTCAAAGTCCTTTCAAACGTCACTTCTTGTGGCTGAAGCAGAACTCAATCGGCGAGACGGAATATTACTAGCAAAAGCTGATGTTGAAAAGCGACTGGAGGAGGCTCTTGCAAAAACAGCTGAGAAGGAAGGAATTATACAGAAGTTAACTGAAGATCTTACTCGTCAAGCGGCTCAACTCGAAGTGCAACAGCGCGCTATCGAGGCAGTACCTGTCCGTAATCTGGAGGACAACTCTGTCATCACGACCCTCAAGAACGAAGTGAGCAGTCTTCGTGAACAACTCAATCGCTCCAATGCTTTCAATGTCCTTACTCGTGGCGCTCGACCAGAACCTCCCCTCTCGCCTACATTTGCCCCCACATTACGCCTCGGAGAAACCAACGGACCATCTACTCATGTAGGTGGCAGTAATGGTGCAGTCGGCGCTGGCACAATCCCACATAACCGCCATCAACATCAACGACGGCATAGTTCCGCTGGAGTGTTTAACCTTGGCCCTACAGACCATCGAACTTCTACAGATGAAATCATGATATATGTCAAAAAGGATCAGGCCCTTAATCCTCGCGCAGTTTCAGTTGCCTATAATGGAGAAGATACCTTCCGCTTCAGAGGTAACGGGCTATCAGATATTAGGGACATTGATGACCCGGCAGAGGAGAAGATTTTCCTCATGCAAGACGTTAAGCGTCTGGATGACGACGTGCTGGATGGCCTAATCCGAGGTCTTAAGATACCGGCACCTAGTTTAACCAACCCTTCTGCGGTCAAAGAGATCCTATTTCCTGCCAATCTCATTAGTCTGGTCACAAACGAGATGTGGAAGTATGGTCTTATTCAAGAGAGCGAACGTTTTCTTGCAAATGTCATGCAAACTATCCAAGGACATGTTATGGTGTGTACCGTTGTTACTCGCACGACTAGTGACGCTAACCGTACCCACTGATACCCTCCTCCAGTCTTTCAGCAGTGAAGATGCTATTATCCCGGGCATATTTTGGCTTTCCAATGTCCATGAAATGTTGTCATTTATATGTGTTGCTGAAAGTGACATGCTCCAAGGAATAGGTCCTGGCGAAGAAAATGCTGTTCGTTCGTTCGATTGGAATGATTATGAGCGACTCGTGTCAGTAGTCAAGCATGACCTGGATAGCCTGGAGTACAACATCTATCATACCTGGATGCTAGAAACAAAAAGGAGATTGCATAAGATGGTTATCCCGGCTTTGATCGAGAGCCAATCGTTGCCAGGTTTCACTACAAGTGATGGGGGTGGGCGCTTATTCAACCGCATCCTCAATTCCAACAGCCACCCAGCATACAGTATGGACGATATATTGAACCTCCTCAACAAAGTGTGGAAAAGCTTGAAGAGTTACTATATGGAAGAATCGGTTGTGCATCAGGCCGTAACCGAACTCCTTAGACTGATCGGTGTTACAAGTTTTAACGACCTCCTCATGCGACGAAACTTCTCCTCTTGGAAAAGAGGTAAGTCTCTCAGTGAAGGTCAGATATACCCGGCTCGATTTTCTTTTTGCAATCTTAGCGATGCAAATTCAGTATAATATCACCCGCATTGAAGAATGGTGTAAATCTCACGACATGCCGGAAGGTACGCTTCAACTTGAGCATTTAATGCAGGCCACCAAATTACTCCAGCTGAAGAAGGTAAAACGCAGTCGCAATAGTAGTGTCTCGAGCTAATGAGGACATTTTAACAGGCAACCGCCGCTGATATTGAAATAATTTATGACGTCTGCTGGATGTTAAGTCCTATGCAGATTCAACGAATGTGTACGAATTATTATGTCGCAGACTATGAGGTAATTCCTTCGTTCTTTTGGGCGTTGTGATACTGAATTCTCTCAGAATCCCATATCACCCGAAATCTTGCGTGTCGTTGCATCCCGCGTCCAAGCCAATGACCGTAATGATCATTTACTTCTTGCACCAGAAACGGAAGAAGTGGGTTCCTATGAGCTTCCGCTGCCCCGTGAAGTTTCGGGGTTGGAGACTTATGTCCCTGCTTATCTCAATGTGTCTCACCTCCGACGCCTCGCTGCATTGGTTTCATGATTGCTTTTCACCCTGTCAGATTAGCCCCTCATCTATAATATACCTTGCCTCGCTAGATTCCCACATTTCCCTCGCATTAGTCAATTATCCTGTCAGATTAGCCCCTCATCTATAATATACCTTGCCTCGCTAGATTCCCACATTTCCCTCGCATTAGTCAATTATGTCTATCAATCAATTCATCGAAAAACTTTGATTACTAATTTAAACGTAGGTTACGTTGACTGTGTCCCCATCTTCTACTTGGTCTCCAATAGGCTGATCGTTTCGGAGTGCTTTCCAGCTATTGTTGTCCAGGAATTTGTTCAATTGTCTTCTACTTGGTCTCCAATAGGCTGATCGTTTCGGAGTGCTTTCCAGCTATTGTTGTCCAGGAATTTGTTCAATTGCAAGAGACTGCAATCTAAATTAGATAAAATCAATGAAATTAAAAGTAACGGGACATGCTGATTGTTCTAGTGACTTCATTTTGGCATGAAGCGCAAGAATATCCAGAACTTTCCCCGCAATCATTGTCTAAACACACTTGTCAAGGAAGTTGTCAAAGTCAGGTAAATAGAAGACACACCTTACGAAACCATAGTGCCTTCTCTTCATCACCCTTAAACTTGAGATGTATTCTCTGGTCAAAGGGGATTGACTGGGATCCCTCTCTCGAATCGCCAGGTATAGCTCTATGGCGCATCTTCATGAGCTCCACCTTGCGAAATTTCTCTAACTTCGCGGGGTTAGTAGGTGCTTTTGGGACACGCCGGGTCGTCTTCCGATTTGACGAGGAAGGAAAGTGCTTAGACAACAAAGCGTGAGCAGCAATAGCCATTTCTGATGGTAGTGACCCCTGTGTGGGGCATGAATGAGATGAGGGGTGGCGATGTCTGTAGTGGTGAGTTAGGCGAGACGGATAGGGTAAATTGGAAAGACGTAGTACACAGCACAAAATGATTCCTTGCATGCGATACACGTTGGATTTACGTCCTGATTGGAAGTGAATGCGTTAAGGCTGGGATGGGAGCAATTGGACACATGGCATCGGCGCAATTTATGAAAGGAATGTTGAGATGCAGTGGAGTCTGGAGCAGCAGAGCATTGATGGCTCTCTGGAGAAATATGGTGTCCACAGTAAGACTTATTGCACTTGCATAGGATAGGCAGAAAGTCGACTTCGCTGCAAGCAGCGTGAGAGCAGCGTGAGCCAATATCGAGAAGAGACATGTTTATCAACAGAAGATCATCTGTAAATACCTTGCCTTGTTGGTCTCCGCCATGAATATCATCGTATGTTATTTTCTCCATATCGACACCCCTCACTCACTCGATCTAGGAGACTCTATTTGGCCGCACAATTACTCCTGCAGAACGCCTGCGACAACATCAACGCTCGCTCGCCAAGGCGCAACGTGAGCTCGACCGCGAGCGTACTAAACTTGAACAAAGCGAAAAGAAACTCATAATAGACATTAAGAAGAGCGCAAAGGTTGGCCAACTGGTGAGTTTGTCGCAGCAAACTAGAGCTATTATTGATAATGAACAGAATGCGTGTAAAGTCATGGCCAAGGATCTCGTCAGGACTCGACGTTACATCCAGAAATTCTATCAGATGCGCACTCAGCTTCAGGCTGTTGGTTTGCGGATACAGACCTTGCGGAGTAACCAACAGATGGCAGACGCGATGCGTGGAGCTACTCGCGTATGTACTTATCCATTATGCGTCGTTCTAAATCTTCTAATTTCCTCACTGCAAGGCCATGGCTTCCATGAATCGAGGACTCAATTTACCTAACATTCAGAAGATCATGAATGACTTTGAGAAAGAGAGCTCTATGATGGACATGAAAGAAGACATGATGTCAGATGCGGTTGACGAAGTAATGGACCAGGAGGAAGACGAAGAAGAGGAGGGAGATAAGATTCTGAAGGAGGTGTTGGATGAAATAGGTGTCCAGCTCTCACAGCAGGTATGTCTGTTCGCTTCACGCTTGCACAATTCCATTTTCAACGATCTAGCTCACTGATGCACCAACTGGCATTGCTTCCGTGTCCTCTCCAATTACGAACCGACAACCTGTGGCCATAGGTGAGTCACTTGGACACCATCGTGGGGACAATCAGAGTACTGGCGACGCCTCCAATGGCGGTAATATTCCAGATGAAGATGCGCTGCAAGCCAGATTGGATGCTCTACGACGGAACTGACAATCTATGATGTAGTATTTATGAGGTCCATATTCATACATGATTTTGTCTACTTCTGGAGAACATCAAAGTTTGAGCCCAGCAATCGCTCGTGCCTCACTAGAACTGAGCTTCCAGGTAATTCCCGAGCTGTTGTAGAAATCATCAACATCTTCCTCCTATGTATAACAGTCGTAAGTTTTGATTCTGCAAGCTAACTGTACGCGTACGCTGTCTAAATTCAATAATGTTGATATTTGTTGTAGTCGAATGAATTTCTCCCTTGCGTCTCCAAAGGCAGTCCGAGATGCCAAGAAGGTCATAATCGATCTCAAGTCTCGATCGAAACGTATGGCACCCAGCTGAAGCAAGAGGTCATGGAGCTGTTCTCTCAAAAAGCATAACAACGTACTTCCGTAAATTTGAGAGAGGTAATGAATTTCTCCCAAGGACGAAGGACGACATCTAGGGCTAGCCCGAAGAATAATCGGTAATTATTGTCGGTGAATGTCTCCTGAAGAATAGTTTTAGTACCCATTGCAACAAACAACAGTGCCGAGCCAATGCCTTGGAACCATCAACAAAACCCTCCCAAGCTTTGATGAATCGTTTCCTGACAGAGTCTTGATGCTCCGCAACAGAATATGCATCCTCATCGAGAATATAAGACACGTCCTTGTAGACATCTGTTATGAACGTCCTCATTCTTGGCCGCATAAGCTGGTTGAACATTTGCTCTATACCAAGCTAAGAAGCGACATTAGCACCGATTATAAGGAGTCAATCGCAAAGGACGTACTTTGACAGCCGACCGCAGTCTCATATTCAAGCTCGAAAAAGTTGTCAAGTAATTCTTGACCACAATTTGATCGACTTCCGTAAAGTGTTGGCTGATTGTCTGACTTCCGCTAAATTCTCGTACCAGATGGTCAAGATGCGAAGAAGAAACATCGAGGTCATTAAGAAGAGTCTTTCTTCGAATGAGAAGGCTTTCAGAACATCTATCAGGTTCAACTCACAATAAAAGTAACACGATTTTCTTTATCTCCTTTTTCCCCCCAAGAGGTAGGACCAGATGAACCTACATAGCGATAGACGTCATCAAGTTTCCTCCTGATTACCCCAACATAATCTTGTTCCATGGTGTTGCGAAGCTGGTCAAAAGTAACTTCTGCACCTTTGACATCTCCGGTGGACAAAAGACGGGATATGACGATTTTGAGTATATAAAACACATCGTCAGGAGTAGTGGTTGAAGAAGGTAACTGTGAGATGTCAACACTCGACAGGCGGTGGGCCTGTGAGTACAGTAAGAAAGAAGAGCGCGAATGAAAGGGCTCAGATCGACCTTGTCAATGCTTGTTCGGATATACCACACTTCGAGGGGGATATAATAAGTCGTCATTAACCAGTTGAAAAGGTGTTTCGATTCCGTCGAATCGATGTGCGCAATATCAAAGACGGCTGGTGTAAATGCTCCTTGATGCTCTTTCTGATCGTCAGAGTCCACATTACATGAACTATCATCATCCTAGGTGTAGCATCAATTATGCCTTCTCGAAGCCGTCAAGAAGAAAACTCACTTGTAGTGTTTCCACAAGAAACTTTCTGAATAGACTCCATCGACCGATCATTCCCGCCAACTCGGACAAAACTTTGTCAATTTCTCGCGGGTCGACCTCGTCAGGATTTGAGGAAATAGGACGTCGAATGGCAGGACTAGATACATGTATTGGAGCATTGTTTGCAGTTGGAGGATTATTTGTAGTATCTGAAAGCTTCGGCCGATATTTTAAGACGAACATAGTGTACCAGAGGCATTGTCATACCTTGCGCTTTAAAGATCGCTCCTCTTCCCAACCCCCAATTATGTCTTTCACTACTCTATCACATTCTGAAAGAAGGCGCTTCACTACATGTCGCATTTTTCCAGGGCCGTAATATTTCTCCACGATAAGTTGATGCTGATCGACTATCTTGGCAATACTTTCAAAAAGGGCTGTCAACGCAGTGATATAGTAGAGCGGAGAGGAGGCTGAGAGTAGTTGAATAAATGACTATAATTAATGACGCCAGCACATACTTTTGGAAGACGTAGGTGCCCTGACACGAACTAAATCGACCACAAAAGAGGCATAAGCTTCGAGTCCTTCATCTTCCCACCCGATGGCCGGGAATAACTTGAAGAATCGACTCGTCGCCGTGCTATCACGTAAACGAGAAGCTTGCTCAAAATTTTTGCGAAAAATAGCGAGCAAATTTTGCCGGGCTTGTTCCAATGTCTGGATTGGAGGCAAATGACTATCTGAGGTAGGCTTTTGGTTTGTTTCAGAACAAACGAAGATTGTTTATGCTGAGGAAGACTAACGACTGTTGCCTCGGCAAATTGCCCTGAAACTACCTCGTCTGGCAGTGACATAGCCCGCGCGCAGTGTCGTGTTGCAGCTTCCCAGTCTTGGCTATCAATCGAGGACTGGAGGTCTGCTAAAGATGCCTTGCATGTACGATCAACGCATAGTAAACACGAGGACGCTCAGACGCTACCTTCAGTTCCATGACCTGAGCGACGCGATCGCCGGCTTCTCGTACATGTCCCATTTCTTCGTCGAGCGAGCGAACACGTCCGCCAACGCGCTCGGCAGTTTTGGCGGTAATCGTGACATTGTCGGAAAGTAGAGCAGCATCTGCGAGTAGGTTTTCGACCCGGGGAACTAAATGGTTCAGACGTTTTAGAGACAATATGATAGGCTCTCTGGTGTTTAGAAGTTTTGTGAGAGAGCGAGAGTGTTCTGCTTCCTCAGACTGGAGTGCAGACAAGCATGAAAGGAGCTCAGGCAGGCTCGTGAGAGTTCGAGGGTCTCCGCGCCGGAAATCTGTTTTCCAAGATCGTTGCTCAGGAGGAGAGTCAAAGGAATCCACAGACATTAGGACGAGAAAGGATCATTAAGCTATTTGCAATTAATCACTCAGATCAGATCAAACTCGTGATGGTTCTACTCGATTCCTATTGACATACAACTGTCCTACTTTCAAAACGGAGAATTATAGTCCAACCCAAGAGAAGGATTTCCGTAGATCATAAGTAAGTTGTAAGGGAAGGTTTACAGAGCTCGGACCGAAGTGCAAAACATATTGCCCAGCAGAGGCATGCCAAGCATTTCTCCCTGTATCCCAGAAGGATACTGCGTACTTGTTCAATTTGATGCTGACAGTCAAGCTTTGTCCGGGTGCAACGTCTTTGGCCTTGGCAAAGCCTTTCAATTGAAGCCGGGGGGTGGTAACCCCGATGTCCGGATAGGAGACATAGACTTGAACAACTTCAGACCCGGCTATTGACCCTTCGTTCTTGACGGTGACATTGAATTCTAGAGCAAAATCCTCGCTGCTTGTGATTGTTTCATTGACAGAAAGTATGGAAAAGGAGAATGTCGTATATGATAAGCCAAAACTGAGGACATTAGTTAGAAGGAAAGACAGTCCAGGAACCATGAGGGGAGTACACACCCAAAGGGGAATAACGGCTTGATCTTCCGAGCTTGATAATATTTATATCCAACGAAGAGATCTTCACGGTAGCTGCAAGAGAACAATCAGCGAATGAATGGCATGTGCTTTGAGAAAAAAAAATGGACGAACTGAATTTTTCCATTTTCACTCCTGTCATTCAGATATGCAGGAATATCTTCGGCGCGTTCTGGTAGAGTAAGAGGAAGACGACCACCAGGGTTGACTTTGCCATATAAGACATCTGCTATCGCATTTCCAGATTCGTTCCCAAGGTACCAAGCTTGCAATAACCCAGCAACAGAATCAATCCATGGCATTGCCACGGCCGATCCCTGTACAAACGCTTAGATAATGATTAATTAATGAGAGTTTACTCACTGCTTGAATTACAACAATGGTGTTCGGGTTAGTTTCTGCTAGTCTATGTATGAGTTCATCCTGGAGCCCAGGCATGTGAAGTGTTGGCCGGTCGAAGCCTTCGCTCTCCCATTCTGGTGAAAGACCGCCAACATACAGGACGGCATCAGACCTGGCTGCGAGTGAGACAGCAGCTTGAATCGCTTCTTCCGGGTCAATCTTTTCACAACCGCCAAGTCGCTGTATAAAGATAGTGAGACAAAAAAGTGGAAAATGAATTTTGTACCACCATACCACCCCACGCATGAGAGCGGGTTGAGATAACCGCCCTGGGCCATTTTCATCGTCGCCGTCAGGAGGCGGGGTGTTAGTATATTCAACGAGAACATCCAAAGGCACGCCAGCGGTGACATCTACAGTTGCCTTTTCCTCAATGGTCCCTTGACTGTAGTTATCAAGCAAAAGCAAGACGTTATGCCTCACCATCAGGGGAAAACTCACCCGTAGAAGAAGTCGCCGGGCGTCTGCTTGGTCCAATTGTCAATAGTAAGTTCTCCGTCAATCCAGAGTTTTGCACGCCCTATGTCAATGAAATCAAAACGTGCTTGGTCCAATTGTCAATAGTAAGTTCTCCGTCAATCCAGAGTTTTGCACGCCCTATGTCAATGAAATCAAAACGTAAAAAAAAGCAGCGAATGAAGAACGCACCCGCGACAGTCAATCCTAGCTCAAAAAGAACGCTCCGGTGGATAGTAAGCTTGCCTTCTAATCTAATGGTCCATTTGCGGGTGAGACCCGCAGGCAAAAAGTCGTTTAATTTGACTCGAGTATCGCGAAGGACGAAGGTTGCGACCGGGTCGGAGAGGTTACCATCTTCATTATGACTATAAAAAGTACAGAGCCAGCCGGGTTCACCTGCAGGCGTCACCAGATTTTCCTCTAGTGTGGGGAGATACTTGTGAGCTAATAAGGAGATTGTTGAGGGGGTATCTGATAGGTTGAAGATCGAAATCTCACCATAACAGCCAACCTCGTACTCCACTGATAAGCCTTCGGGTGCACCTGCAGCCACGCCGTCAAAAGGCGTCACAGCATAAATTGCCTTCAATGCAGCAGAGCCTCCGCCAGAAATGATGCGTTCCTTGGCATTCGGACCAATAATGGCGAGGCGTTTGACATGGCATGTGTCCAGGGGCAGCCGCCAGAAATGATGCGTTCCTTGGCATTCGGACCAATAATGGCGAGGCGTTTGACATGGCATGTGTCCAGGGGCAGAGCTGATTGTTATTTTTCAGCAGGACAATACCATTGGCAGCCAAGTTTCTGCAGAATTGACGGCCCTCAGGGGTGTCCCGTGACCTCTCAACGCCATCGCCGTAGACTGTCTCTGGATTTTCTCGTGTCTGCTTCTGCACAAATGTAAGAAGTGCAGTAACCCGCTCGTCGAGAGTTTTGGGAAGAAGTTTTTGGGACGAGAGACACTGTAAAAGAATATGGGGAGTTCGCCAGCGGGGTGGCCCTGGCATTTCAAGATCCAGCCCTGCATTTATGGGCTGATCTGCGCCGTATGTTCCATGCCTGAGTAGTGTAAGGGTTGGCATATATGGAGAACTGAATGAAGTACCAGTCACTTATGACAATCCCTTTAAATCCCCATTCATTACGGAGAATGCCCGTGAGGAGCTCTTTGTTCTCAGAACAGTGAACGCCTTCTATGCGTCCATAGCTGGAAAATCATCTGGGTACGAAGACGGATGACACCAAAACTTGTAACGAACGAAGTCATAAATGCGCCAGGTTTTGCATCCCGCTGGGCAATCATGAACCTTGGTAATGGAGTGAGTGAAGACAGTTAAGTAGATGAGAAGTCGAGTGGCACACGGGTAAAGGTATATTTCGCGCAAGGCCCGCGTAGAAACGACGGAGTCTGCGGCTGTCCTTTCGTGTTCCTGGTCATTGCCAACAAAATGTTTGATAGCTGGAGGGATCATATAATGTGATCGATCAGCTATTGGGAAAGTGACATACTTGCAGAGACACCCTCGGACTGTAGACCATTTACGTAGGCAGCGGCAAGAGTCCCTGCGGACGCTGATGAGCTTGAAATATCAACGGCTAGAAATGCACTTGCCGGACAAATGAGGATCCTCTGAGAATGACTCAAAGGACCGCCCGCCAAGTGGCGTGCGTTGTATATTGCATGTGGGTGCAAGGAGAACGACGGACGACTTTATTTTCGCTTCCTGACCCAAGAAGACACCAACACTGTAGACAAGGTCGGGGTCAAAGGTTGAGGCGAGGGCAGTCGCACACTATGGCCGCCGTAAGCCATGGACTGCGTCAAAGGAAACGAACGAACAGGAAGGCACTGGGCAGGAGTGGGTACGAAATGAGAGGAGCCGCGTACACCCTACAAGACATGAGAGAGAGCTAGAAAGCAAGACAAAGATTGACATTTGGACCGTCGCTCATGCGGATTGCAGGGATGTGAAGGCGTTCTATTGCGGTGGTGTTCCACCAGTTTGGGGCGCCGAGAAGAGAAATTTTCTCGTCGACTCTGAGACGAGCGACGAGGTCAGGGATGCTTGCATTAAGGAAGGAACGGTCTGCCATGGAGAGAGCATGGTAATTGCTGGGATATACTTATAGTGCGGTGAAATGTCGGAGAAACTATTAATAACTTTTTGCATTTTCCCTCCATGTCTGAGGTCCTGACGAGCAACAGTCGCCCGAAATGTTCAGCAACTCTCACAGTCCGCATCATCAAGTCGTTCCAATATCGCACCGAGCGCTCCCTCGTCCTCCATGAGCTCAATCTCGAGCAAACCACCGTCGCAGACCTCAAGAACATCGCCCGCAACGTCGTCCTCACTCAGCCCGCCTGGAAGCCATACCGCTCTGTCGTCCTAGGTCCACCTCTGTCCCTCTCTCCTACTAGACTCTGTCTTCCTCATCTCTCCCAGACACCCTCAAGCTCTACACAAGGGCACATGGTGCCAAGGCACGCCCGGCCTTGTCCTTCTTGCCTTGCTGCAATCTCACTCCCTCATAGACTACTAATCTGATCATCAATCTCGACCACGATGATTGGATAATGAATGACGACGACAAGTCTCTTGCAGACTGTGGCTTTGGTGTGTCACCTGTCCTTGAGTGTCCGATGATTGGATAATGAATGACGACGACAAGTCTCTTGCAGACTGTGGCTTTGGTGTGTCACCTGTCCTTGAGTGTCCCGTCTTCGTCCTCATGCGCTTGCAGAAAATGAGACCGAAGTCAGCTTCTTTAATCGTGAATTGTATGAACAGTTCAAGCTTAATCCAACAGTCAGTTGCCTTGAAATCTCTCATCGCATCTTCTCACCCTTACCGTAGACAAGCTGGGACTAGCGAGATTTACACACGGTAGATATTAATGGGCAATGCAATGTGTATGAAATGTACAATGACAGGAGATCTAAGAATGGCAATCACTGGTTAGCACACTGGACCCGTGGTTGATCCTCATCCTCATCCATCCGATCGTCCGTTGGTCCTCCTCTCCGGGTATCTGCATTGTCCAAATGGACTTCCTCCAACATGACGTTCTTATCGAATTTCTGAATAGCTTTGCGCGGCGGTAGTGCCTTCTCTAGAAGAGGAATAACACCAACATCTATGGATTCAGGGAATTTGACATCCAACTTGACATAAAGGTCCCCAGGTTCGTGGTGTCGTTGTGAGGGCATGCCTTGTCCATGGATAACTTTGAGATCACCTGTGAGATTTTGAATTAAAAACAAACGCAACGACTTTATCATTCACGACCACCTACCGTTCTTGATGACTTCGCCTGGCTCAAGGTGTACGATCAACGCACGGTCATCCAAGTGCTTGATGGCAAACTTGCCACCGGCAAGTGCGCTCAGCAGGTCTAATTCGACCTCTATAATAAGATCATTTTCCTGGCGCTTAAAACGTTCATGGGGCTTTTCTTCGACGACGATAACAACATCTCCGGCTTCAGCATCCGGAGACTGGTCACTTTCGCCACGGAAATGCACTGTCTGGCCACCCTTCATACCCTTGTCGATGTGCACTTCCAAAACCTTTTTGTCTGGTACGACCTTCTTCCCTTTGCACTGGGTACATCTGTCCTTGGCGTTGATAACTTCACCAGACCCAAAGCAGTCCTCGCAGGCAGATTGTATTTGTTGGATCATTGGTCCCATCTGGCGCAACGTGACCTTTATACCCTGACCCTTGCAAGTTGAACAAACTCGCACTGCGCCGTCCTTCCCGCCCTTGCCCTTGCACTTGGAGCAGATTATGTTCCGTGTCAATGCAAGCTTTGTTGTCTTGCCTTTGTATAGGTCTTCGAGGGAAACGTGAACACGGTGGACCAAATCCTTGGTCTTTCGAGGACCCTGCTGCCGCGGTCCGCCACCGCCGAAAAAGCCGCCACCGCCGCCGAACAATTGACTGAAGAGGTCCTAAAGTGCAGATCAATTTTTTTTCTTGATGGAAGGTATGAGTAGCTGATATAAACATACTTGTGGGTCCATGCCACCCATGCCACCGGACTCAGACAAGCCTGCCTCACCACGAGCATCGTATATATGGCGCTTGTCAGCGTCTGACAAAATTTCGTATCTGAGATACTTTAAGCGGTGTGCACGGATACACGTAATGAGGGAGCGTACGCATGAGTAACCTCCTTGAACAACTCGGGGTCGCCACCCTTGTCTGGATGTAGTCTGAGGGCCCTGTAGAATAGGTGGTCAGAGAAGATATGGTAAATTTAAGAAGACGATGACTTTTTGCGATAGGCCTTTTTGAGGTCGGCCTCGGATGCATTGGGGGGGACTTCTAGGAGATCGTAAAATTTGCTGTGTGAGGTGAGCGGAGAAGGCGGACGGAAGGAAAAAGACATACGTTTCTTTGACCATGGTGGATGGAGGAAGGAGGAGTTGGTGCTGTGCAAATGAGAGATCGAGTTTTGATCGCTTTTACGATTTCTGATTGTTCTACAAACATCCACACTGTTCTACAGCTTTACAAATCGGGAAATTCATTTTTTAATTGCTATTCACGTCCTTGTAAACATCAAACCGCCTCTGACTCGTCACCGGTATCCCTGCACGCGCGTCTGTAAGCAATTGCGCATCTGCGTCGTCGTTGTCAACGTCCATCGCCCTCACTTGCTATCTCGTCACTTACTGATGTCTGCATATACTATTTCTTCACCCTCTGCTGCTTCCACAAGCACCTTGGCCCTAGTAATACCCATAAGTACTTTTCAACTTTATGATACATACCACATACATGGGATCAACTACCATCGAATGGCCCCACTGCACAGCTTGTCAGCACACAATCAGGATGCTCGCCGTGCCACGCACAGCATGATATCCTGCGCTAAGGTCCCGTGCAGGACTACACATTGACACAAATACCTGGTTGTCCACGGCTCTGTCACACATAGCGTCAGCGACATCACCAACAAACAACCCAGCACATACCGCGCCCTTTGCAACAGCTCCCAGTGAAGTGGTCCAGTCGTCAGGTTGAATGCCCCAGGATACACCAAGATATGGCAGCCTAGAAGGACGAACAAAACACATCACAAACACAATATTAAGAAACAGCCATACCTTGACGAGCAGAGATCATTGCTAGCTCAGGGAATCGGATGTCGTAGCATATCCCAAGGCCGATACGCGCAAACTCTGCATAACTCGTCTAGCTTCTTTTTCCACCACATGCGACATGTTCGTACCAGTATCAAAGAAATTGGTTGTTGTACCCCCCGTCAGCGTTTCACTTTCCTGTGGTGCACTTCAGTTTTCAAACATATTAAAATCCGGGACGGAATACACCTTAAAAGTAATCTTTCCCGGGATGTCAATGTCAAAAAGGTGCACTTTGCGATGAGTTGCCACAAGTTCGCCTGTATGTCGATGGTTAAAAAAACGATTTAGATCAAGGTAGGACTCACCATCAGGATTGTACACAGTACAAGTATTGTATATCTTGTTCGTTGTCGGATCTCGTTCGGGTATAGAGCCTAGAGCCAATCAGAACATTTTACGGCTGAACGCAAGTTGTATCTTCACCTCCAATAAGCCATGTCCCTGTATCTTTCGCAGCGGTGGAAAGCATCTTGACACTGGTGCTGCTGCTCTTTGCGATGTCATACGGCTTTCCAGGGGTGAACCCGATTTCTTCTGCGTAGATAGGGAAGTGAACGTGTCCGTAGGGCGAGTTAAAACATTCCTAAAGGGAAAGTCAAATGAAGAACGGCAGGGTAACTGCGATTTACATGCGTACTGGCAGTACGATCAGCTCTGGTTTCTTAGCACGGCCAGCCGCAGCTTTGAGTATCATGTCCCGGGCATGCTGTAGATTAGCAGACTTGTCCGCACCGATGCTTCCAAGTTGAACGAGGGCAAGAGTGAAGGACTTGAGTACGGGTTGCCTGGCCATTATACAGAACTCAAAAGTGTGATCTAACCTCACGCATCCCTCATACCTGACTCAGCCCTACACATCATGCCTCTGATCGCAATATACAATCCTGTCTGTGGCGACCGCTCTGCAAAGGACTTCTTTGACGCTCATGTTATCCCTCTTCTCGAGTGGTATAATGTACCAATAGATGCAATACGTGCAACCGAGCATGCTGGCCATGCAGGCGAACTTCTCTTCAACTTCATTCAAACCGTACACGGTGAAATCAATGTAATCCTTGGTTCAGGCGATGGAACTCTTCACGAGATTATAAACTACTTGTCTTCCGTGGTAACCACGCAAATTCCACGGCTTAACCTCGTCCTCATACCTTGTGGGACTGCTAACGCACTTTATGCATCACTCTTCCCACCGGCTGAGCGGAACAATGTAGCCTACAAACTACAGTCGTTGCATTCTTACATCAAATCATCCTATAAGATACCCTTGTCTCTTGCCACTGTAACCATTTTGTCCCCTCCACAGAAAAAGACACCCCCCCGGGTCGTGATATCATCCGTTGTCGTGTCTGCAGCGCTCCATGCATCCATTCTCCATGATTCGGAGACTCTACGGGATAGTATTCCTGGAATAGAAAGGTCAGGACACGCATATTGTTTAGACTGCAACATGTAATGAATAGTCTTGGTGTAGATTTAAAGTTTCCGCGCAAAGAAATATCACAAATTGGTACAGCGGCTGTGTTAAGCTGCTGCCAATTCCAAGTTCTGGAAGGGTGCAGATATATGATCCTACTATCAAGACATTCATTGCCCATCCAGAGTCCGACGAAGTCGACCAAATCGTAGATGTTGCTGGTCCATTTTCATACTTTCTATCCACCATCAATGTAGATCGCCTGGAACCAGTCTTCACAATTACTCCTTTAGCAAGAACCATGCCAATAGGAGACGCTACATGCGAATTGGTCCTAGTGCGGCCCTTGAGAGATCCTTCGATCTTTGTAGATAGTACGGAGTCAAGAACATCATTTGCACCCAAGTTATGGGCTGTCATGGATGCGGTTTATCAAAATGGAACTCATATAGACTTGCGTTACGCTCCTGGAGGAGAGGTTACTTCAAGTGGCGACGGTGCTGTCGTAGTAGAATATATTCGATGTGGTGGGTGGGAGTGGGTTCCGGTCAGTTGGTATCAAATAATCTATAGAATTTCTAAAAAGAAGCACTATTTCAGGATGACTCGGACGAGAATGCACATCTTTTGTGCTCAGACGGCGCCATATCTCGCATTGAAAGGGGTGGCAGGGCTGTGTGTTCTGCGGCAACACCCCATGGTGTTCGATTTACGTTATGTGCATGATCAATCCGTCAGAGTAATAAAAAGATGGGACGTTGACAAGCGAATTGCAAAGCAAAAGTAGATCCAATATATATCAGAAATGAAGTCCATTTTCCCCAGGTAGCATAACGCAATTAAGCGATAACTTTATGATACTTGCCTGCAAGAGCATCACGAGCAGCCTGGCTTCCAAGTGCATATACCTCCTCTATGGTTCCAGTAGCCTCAACCTGCGAATCTTCAGAGCATCACGAGCAGCCTGGCTTCCAAGTGCATATACCTCCTCTATGGTTCCAGTAGCCTCAACCTGCGAATCTTCGTGAATCAATGACTAATTGGTATAAAAAGGACTAACCTCTGCCACCTTGCCTTGACTGGCATAGTATTCTATGACCGGCATAGTGTCATTTTTGTATGTTCCTGCAAAGAAACTGTTTTCTGAAAGATGCCAACGGAAACCGGTTTAGTACATACTAAAACGTTTTTTTATGCTCTCTAGATTATCATCTTCCCGTCCACTGGTCTTTGATCGAACAAGAAGGCGCTTTTCCATCACTTCTTCTGAAGTCGAGAAGAACAGGACCACGGACGATAGGCAGACCTATTTGGGTCGTCAGCATAGATGCTGTCAGGAACTTGAGAAATAGAACAGACAGTCTCATCGAAGCTAGCAGCCTGGTCCATTTTCCGAGGAAATCCGTCAATCAAAAAACGGCCACGTCCGTCCTTCCAGCCTTCTCCCGGACGATCCTCTGTCATGGCAGCTTGCATGGCAGTTTCCAAAAGTTTGATGGTGACCTCCATTGGAACGATGGTGCCTTCTTTGATACACGTCTGTATTAGTTTTCCGTAATCAGACCCTGCACGGTTTTGCTCTGCTCTAAGAAGATCGCCAGCTACGAGGATGACGAGTCAAATTCACAGCAGAACAGAACACATCCGATCAAACAGACCAGACAGGTGGCAAAAGCCATATTCTTGGACGAGCTTGGCACATTGGGTGCCTTTCCCTGGATTGCGATATCAGAAATAATGCTAGAACCATCAGATCAGCATACCAGCTCCTGGGCCGCCGAGGACATAGATGACGGTGACCTTGCTGCTATCAAAGGTAGGTGACATTAGTTGGAGTCTTTATGACGGGGAGGAACGAGGGGATGGTCTGCTTGTCGGGGCTGAGTAGAAGCTGGGTTTGTCTTTTCTCTGTGTTTGACAACGGAGTAAAAGACGGCAAAGGAGGCGACTGACAGAGCAACGAGGAGCAGTGGATTCGGGCCTTTCCTGATGGCCATGCACCAAAAAGGGTTCTGCCATGTGACCATATGGATCTCGAACACCACCACCCAACTCCCGTCGACATCGTCCGTGCCTGCTATAATGACGACGCCACCGACCTCCTCGCCGTCGCAGCCGAGCACTCTGTCGATATTCTTATCATTGTACGCGTTTTCACTCTGCCACTGAGCTCATTGACTGTCGTCTCAGTCAGACTCGGACTGCAAAACTCTAGCGTCCTTCCATATCGGCGCTCGTACAACTGCTCTGGCGTGGTCACCGCTGACTGTATCCCCTACAGCTAGCGATAGCTGGCATATAGAGTGTGTTTTTGTCATCGCTGAAAAACACACATCTTATTTCTATTATAGGCTCGCAGTGGCAGACACAGAATTTGGCCTCCACTTACTCAGGAAATCGTCGCAAGGGGACGAAAATACCTTTTCATTTGGTGGAGGTCTTACGGGACACCATGGGAAAATCAATGATATGACTTTTTGTGGCGGCCGTGGCGAAGACAGTTCGCGTTACCTTGCCACCGTTTCAGGTTGGCTCCTTGCTTTATTCTCTTCGTGCCTTCTCGACTCACGCATTTATTTAGACGATAAAATGCTAATGGTGTGGGACTTGCAACCCCCAGTTGAGCCTCCATTCCGTGAACAATCTTCAGAGAACGAGGATCGAAATGATCGGCCCCGGCCTACTGCCTATGTCATCGCATTCCCCAATCCTCTTACAACAGTGAACTCACACCCGTCCACTAGCAAAGAGTTTCTAGTGTCTGATTCTCACGGCTCCATATTTCTGACAGACTGGCGTTCAGATCCTCAAGAAATGGACCAAGATGTCTGGAGACATTCGAGTCTGCTGGAACTTGTAGAACCATCCGCTCTTTATCATCGCACAATGGACTCATCAACTCGATGGTCAGCTTCAGTGGCCTGGCGTCGAGACACTAGTGATATGTAAGCTTCCTGCTTTGCGTCAATCGTGGCGTCATAATCGTTGTTTGAAGCATTGGTGCAGTTTACGGTTCCAAGTTTTCTGTTTGGGATATTGGAAATCTTCAGGGTGGTAAGCCACTCGCGTCTGGTATCAGCTTTCCAGAAGCTGGGACTCGCTTCAGGTAATAGTATTCTTAAAGCCTTGTTCCATGTCCTGATTCAACGCTTCGTGCCCAGATGGTGCCCCACGTATCCGGATTACTTTGCAATCTCAGCAAAAACTCCCATGCAAGGCGCTGTAATCCACATTCACAACATCAATTACTTGCAAGCGCAACCAACTGAATTTAGTCTTCTCCACAAACCACATTTCATTCAAGACTTCGATTTCTTGGCCCTTCGTGGTATACCTCGCATTGCAGCATCAGTAGGCAAGAAGATTTTCGTTTTTCCGATCGGAGTAGACGTGTGATTCGAAGCTGGTTTAAGTTGAACAAATATTATAATTTTCTATAAGGTAACTCTGGTACAGAGATCGTACAGTGGTACACAGGATATAGTCATTCTTTACAAACAGCTCAATAAATTGTAAGAAAAATTGATTGACGGAAGATTAATGCCCGTAGTTGCTAGATTGCGAGGGTTGGTGCATGTGCTGCTGCTGATAGGATGAATGCCCGTGTGAGTGATGATGATGGCCATGTTGATGCAGGTGATGAGTGTTTTCTGCGTAGTGCCCATGGACTCCTCTCTCTTGGATTGTCTCCTCGTTCTCCCCAAAGCCGAGCTCTAGGAACATATTTTTCCAATAATGAGCATCAAGCTCCGACGTATATTGCGGTATTTGGGGAATATTGTATCCATAACTCATGACCCCAGCCATTGGAACATTGTTACTCATAGCCGGAGCCATAGAGTACGACTGGATGAGCGGAAGCGGAGGCGGCTGAGCATTTACGGGGTGCGGAGGCATGTTTGGTGAGGCAGGGAAGATCTGATCATTGGTTTGGGGTACTGATCCATAATAGGTCTGAGCGGGCGGATGGACAGATTGCTGAGGAGCTGGAAGATCTGATCATTGGTTTGGGGTACTGATCCATAATAGGTCTGAGCGGGCGGATGGACAGATTGCTGAGGAGCTGAAAGGTATTTGAAATTTGAGAAAATCAAGAGATAAACAGACAAGAATCTCACGCTCAAGTTGGGGATCAATTGGCATGTCATGCTTTTGATCATTACGGCGAACGAAGACGTCGTTTGAAACGAGAGATCTTAAAAAGCGGGCATGTGTGGCTGCAGAAGATTCAGGAGCAATCAAAGACGCATTGTGATACGCCTCAGCTGTCGCTGAAATAAGGTCGTATATTTCTTTGGCTGTGCTCTCATTCAATTGAGAGTATATTGCTGAGCTTCGTAAAAGCTTCGAATTAAATTTGATGAGTCAAAAGCAGACAATTTATTGATGCTGTTTCTAACCTTGAGTAAAAACACAGCGCAGTACGCGGACATCACCATAATAGAATCCTGTCCATATCGCTAGGGGCAATGAGAACAATGGAAATCGATGGAAACAGGATAACATACTAGCATACTCATACGAGCAAAGTCACGAGAAACAATCTGCAGAGCATCAAGAGCACTAGTGCAGCATAACGTAACAGCCTGCAAGCTAGGACTCTGACGATTGGACTAAGAGCTTTGAATTGAAAAGGGTTCCTAGCATCAGACAAAGGTTCACATACCGGACATACCGCAAAACTGTTCAAGAAAACCCGGACATACAAACGGAAAAAGCTAAGGAACGAACTGTGGAACTTGTCGCCATTAGCTGCCAATTATGGTTCAGGAATTGTGGCCGTAATTGATGTTTGGAATACGATACCTCGGTCCATTTCATGTTGCCATTTGTCCGCCCATTCTGTCAATTTCTGATTGCAAGTCTTAAGAACTGCCTCGTAGTTAACGTCATGGTGGGCAACAGAGACTGTACCCTTGAAAATTTCAGTCGTTTCCGCCTGTCATCAGGGTAATCATTACGAAGGGGGCTTCAAATCGTAATAGTAAAGGGACTAACCGCAATAATACGTAACTGCACAAAGGCGGCGACAATAACATCCTCAGGCCGAATCGCATTACCCCCCTGTTCATGCCACTTGGAGGAATGACGGATCATGTCATCTTCGGGAAGCATCCAATGCCGCCCTGTCTGTGTAGCGAGACTTCGGTCATGAACGAACAGGACCAAGTACGTGCGCTCGCCATTCCGTCGTTCTAGTAACTGGACTGGTGTCTCATTGAGCGGTGGGTGTGTCCTATACCGATTGAGTTTCAGCTCAACAGCCATGCGGCAGGCCTAAACAAGGAATGATGAATAAAATCTTATTAGCTGACGTCAAAGACTCACATAGCCGATGTACGTCCAAGTGCGCTACAAAGGTTGTTTGAAGCAGCATAAGCTTCCTGATGAAAGTCAAAATGAGAGAAAAATCCTTACATTCTCATCGGGCTCCTTCCAATACGTAAGGCAAGCGAATGCTTGCACAACCTCAACACGTTTCCAGCCTTCTGCAAAAGCTCGTACAGCAAATTCATTTGCGAGCTTTTGGCATTGCTTGTATGATTCGTGGCGAAAGAATTTGCACCCTGCCATGATTAGTGTTGTGAAGAGAAACGGACACTTGGATCGAACGTATGCTACGGAATGGAGAGCGGGATCGAAAAGGTTGATGAACGGATTTAAACGCAAGAAGATAGCGTCGAATAAGACTTTTGCGTCCTCTTCCGTGATAATTCCGGCAGTGATGGGATCATTGAGTCCACTAGGAAGGGGAGCGATGCGAGGTAGTGGTGGGGTAAGAGGGCTGTTCTGGTTCGCTTGACCATTGGAGGGACAAGAGTCAGCCTCGGGGTTGAGGATAGTTCGGAAGAAAGAGTTTCTCTGATTTTCTCGCCGAATGAGGCCCTCGGGGAAGATGGTCTCCTCATTACGGTCGGCTTCGTCCTCGTCATCGATTTCCATGGCACGAGAGCCATTTGACTGAGAGTAGCCTTCAGTACCAGGGTAATGAGACAAGTTGAGAGGAGGCAATTCCTTGGAAGTAAAATGGGAGCCTGAAGAATGGTAGGGTCCGTCACTTGACCTGGAGGCGCCATATTCTTGGGCACTGGTGGAGGCAGACATTTCTACAGCCTGGGATTTCATCTTTGCAGAATTGAGACCTTTTTCGAGACGACGGAGCATCTTCGAAGCCTCAGATAACCTGGGAAGGGCGTGAGCATTATGAATGGAAAGGTGGGGAAAAGACTGTACTTGGAACCAGGCTTGCGACCGCGGCGGTGCTTTTCGAAGATGCAACTGGGAGCAAACGGGGTAAGGGAGGAGGAAATCAATAGATGCAGCTCGGCAACTAACTCTACATTTGCGCGCTTGCAGCGCTGGCACTTTTGGCCGTCCTCTGCGCCCACACACCTCATCTGGAATTGATGAGCAGGAAGAACGGGGATTTTTTTTGAATGAGCTGGATACCTTTGCTGCGCGACATACGGTGCAAGCGCGTGCACCACGAGCGATGGGCTTTGCACTGATACGAGAGTGAGGTTGTGGGGCAACAAAGAGAAAGGTGCATACTTGGTGGCCTTGGCGTCGTCGAGAGTGCCAGAGGAAGTATCCATGGCCGGATATGAGGGGACGGTGATCAAATGGAGGTGGTTGCCGAGTGGAATGTGGCGCAGGACGAGACAGGGACTGTGGTCGTAGAGAGAGAAGATTGAGGCGGGGGGACAGAGACTAAGAGGCCGGCAACTTGTTTACGCCTGGTTTGACCGCTTACATATTATTTGGCCGACTCATCGGAAGTGCTCGGTCACTCAGCGTTACTCCCCGGCCGGCATTTGGATATTCCCACGCTGCCTACGCTACAATCAGAAACTAGAACCCTCGTCCTCGGCCACGCCCACCCCGTCCCCGTCCTCGTCCACGGTCTCCAGGGCGTCCCCGGCCCCGTCCACGTACATCATCCTTCTTCCGTCCTTTTGGCTTTGGCGCATCGTCAACCAGCAACGTGTCCAGAGGCAGCGCGTCAGGCAGGATAAAATACCGAATGTTGTTTCCCCGGATCGACAACGAGTCGAGTGCTGTCACTTCTTTGTTTCTCCCCGTCAGTTTCACCGTCTTCAGGTGCGTGTTCATCTGCATATCAACCCCTGAGGCAACATCACAAACCATCCTCAGACAGCACAATAGATACATACCAGTGATTGTCCCATGCACTGATGATCCATTTTTGAGCTGCACCGTCACGCTCTCATTGTTCAATTTCATTAAAAATCTATACACAGCTCAATTAGCACCCAATATGTCAAAACCACCCATACAACTCTGACTCGACAGAGAAATGCCACAATTAAGTTGAATCATCTCACATACTCACCTTACAAGCTTCATTCTGCGGTGATCGATGTGGTGAGGTGAGAAATGGACCGTAAAAGCGAAAATTCAAACGCCTTGAGGCCGTTGTTGACGACGAGCAGATTGAACGGCGGAGTTTGAACACAACTGCAATTCTCCCACGTGATGACAATGTCACTGACAAATTTCGATTTTCGGCACTTTGGAGCTTGGAGGCTTGATACTTGCATTGATATAGAGAAAGTCTTTGCGACACACTTCGACATCATATTGTAGCATATCATCTTGTTCGTTAACATGAACATGCCTGACCTGGTGGCTCGCATATATAATATGTCCAGGGTTATGCTTGGTAAATGATCTTCCAACCAGTTTTCCAGCCTTCTGATCTCAAGCTTGCTTGATTACCCTCCCTTAGTCAGTCACATGGCTGTACATACGAACAGTCCTCAACACTCTGTGCATATCTACTGTTGTCTATCTCGGGAGTAGAGCATTTTTCCTCGATATGGTGGTGTCACACATTTTGAGCGCCCCGATCTTTTTATCACCGGTATCCAATCGTATGTTTCATGGCGTTAACTCGGGTTTATCTTCATCAATCCGGCACATGCATGAATGATATGGCCAATGGATGTTAATATTAGTTGTGGGTCCTTTGAGAAAACGGCCAGCATTCCTATCCACCCATACGGCAATCGTAATTCGTAATCCCTATTAATAGTGGCGAGTAGCATATTTACGCTTGGTGGAGAGTATATGTAATTTTACTTTGTTTGTCCTCTTTTGGAACTATACCTCAAAGAAACTTGTCCCCCTGTAGTTCCGTTTCGGCCGCATCCTGACCTCATTAAAGGCCGCTCGAATCTGCCGTACCATGCATTATACGTCTAATGTAGATCGGCTTTGTATTCGGCTTGATCATGTGAAACCCCCATTTTTCTGAGCTTTCAAGTATAAACAACGGTTCTTTCTCTTGGTGTATGACCAAGTCTATTTGTGTGTCTTGATGTCCGCTTTGCTTTTCTTCGAGTGCTCACATATCACTGCCACCTGCATTGTTTATTCTCTATATCAGTGATATAGTCCAGTCATGGTCGTCGGGTCGAGTGCTCACATATCACTGCCACCTGCATTGTTTATTCTCTATATCAGTGATATAGTCCAGTCATGGTCGTCGGGGAGTGAGCTTAGCTCACATATCGATCGCACTCTTTGACTGTCGACGATCTCACCAGTGCTCGCCGTTCTTCGCGGCGCGATGATAGCCGCTGGCATAGTAGCCGTGATGACCATGAACAGCATTTCCTTCATTGCCGGTAAATCCGAATCTCATGGATGCAAAACATACTTTTTTCAGGCAGTGTTTTTCCAGCGACTCTTGAATACTATGAATAGCGCAAGCAGGACCCTATGATCGTTCGGCAAGCCGGGACTTGGCCGGTAAGGAGATATATGTACACCGGCGTTGGACAGTACCGTATATTTGTCTCCAGTGATTTTATAGATTCCCGAACGTCTTCATTTGCCAACAACATAAATATATCTGCAGCTTGGAAATCAAAATTCGCCGACTAATTCACCGTACGTTTGTCTCCTTGATTACCGCATGTTTAGCATTCGACCCCACTATGTCAGAAAAGCGATGATGATGTATGTGTTCTATTCTATCGCCTTGCTCACATCATGGAACAGAGACATCGATTGTCTTTGCTGTGATAAGTCTACCTATATCATGAACAAACCGTCCCAAAGTCGATGCAGTGTTACAGGTAAACGGTCATGGTACTTCAGAAGCTTTGAATCTTCTTTTCACAGGCGTGTACAAAAGATTTGTGAAAACAAGAAAATCGTAGAAGCAGTTACATAGTATAAAGCTGGATATTGTTGACCATCTCTTCGTGTGCTACTTGTGAAAACAAGAAAATCGTAGAAGCAGTTACATAGTATAAAGCTGGATATTGTTGACCATCTCTTCGTGTGCTACTGCCCTTCCCCAGACGTAGAGTCTGCCTGTGCGAACAGCCCTATGGCCATCCGCACATGAAACTCTAAATAACATAAAAGCATATCTGAGAGGATAATTCTACTTGTGAGCCTGGAGAAGTCATGAACCATATATAATGCAGCTGCTGCGGTCATGGTTAACAAGTAATTACCTGTATCGATGAAAAAGCGATGAATGACCATACAATTTCGTGAACTTATCCAGGTAAATCTGTAAAATGTGAGTGATTGTGATCTATTCTTTCTCTGTGCTAGGTTGGTTCGTGCTCACAAATCAAAATACCAAGATTAAGAAGAGTTGGAACTTGCCCCACCTTTCAGGACATGTATACTGGGTCATTATTTGAGAGGGTGATTATGTAGACAGTTGAAGATCAATAGCGCCGGACCTCGTCGACTGATCTGAGTAAGAGGCTGACGTTTGTCGTGGTCAACCTCAGATAGCAAAACGTTCTATTGATGCCAATTCAGTTTGCCTCCAACCATCTCGTCGCAACATTAAACCATTCCTTGCTATAGTTATTATGAATCACGCCGATGTTGCTCCAAGTACGTTGCGTCGTCCCTCGATATTGTTTGGAATGTCAAGGACATGTTCTGTCTTCAGTGATGATCCTTTCCCTTATCCTCACGGGGTTGGTTGCTTTGACCATAACTGTCGTTGTGCTTCTGTCTCTATTCAGCCGAGGTCGAGACTCAGCAAATTCTCGCATTCGTGACCACTACGTTTCCCACAATATGTCTGCCGGTTGGACGATGAACCCTCCTTCTACCAACTCCGAGGCACCGAGTGCAGTTACTATCCAGATATCACCCTCATGCCCGGTGTTCTTTGGCGATGTGGAGAGGAGAGGAGTTCAAGTCATGGTCACGCCCCCAACTCCATCGAAATCAGAAGCAGCTGTGGTCGCCAGGACTGTCGTAGGCATATGTAAGTTCTCTTAGAACAGGGCCAACGAGTGAACTCATTTTCAACTACTGCATAGCATCCAAGATATATAGAGACAGCAGCGATGTACATATATTGTAGATATCCGGATTTGCATGAATAGCCCAGAAAAGTGCATTTGTCAGAACTAAGTGAAACGACAGATATCATGATACATGTAGAATAACAGTAGCGAAAGCAGAACAGCTCATAGTAATGATAGAAGGGTATCTTGCGAGACGATTCCACGGCATAATGAAGAATTGATTAATAACTCAGAGAAAATCAAAACATATTAACGTCGAAAGAAAGAGAGTCAAAGTGAAGGGAGCCAAGTCTCATTTCACAGCCGTCTCCCTCCTCAGGCGCAGAATCCCCTGTAGAAATACTCTTTTGAGAAGGAAGCAAAGTGTAGTTAGGATTTAGAGAAGCCACTTCTTCAATCGGAGTCTCCGGCTCGGAAGAGGACTGTGCCAAAGGCTCTAGGTCAGACCTGGAAATGGGGAAGACATCCAAAACTTTGTCCGACTTGGAGGAGGAAAAGATACGGTTTATGGTCATGGAAAAGTGGCGTCGGTTTGGAATTGGCCGAGTTGGAGACGTGGACAAAGGGCTTCGAAAATTAGGAGAGACAGTACTTGATGAGGTAAGAGGTCCAAGAGGTGCCGGTGAAGGTTGTGCGCTTGAAAAGGAAACATTTCTAAGCGACAAAGGATACCTTGGCCCTTTTAGACGGGGGATTGATGAAAATTCAGTCAAATCGAAGGAAGATATGGATGGTGACGCTTGAGGAGTCATGGACGGATGAGATAGTGGTGATGAGTTAGTAGGACTATGACTTGATTTGGTTTTGGTTTTCTTGATTTGCGTCCCTGGAGGCAAGATAACTTGAGCCTTGCTTCTGGAACGCCGTGGGTCCTTATCTGCATTTGTAAGGATTCGAAACACTTCAAACGCTCGAGCTTTTAGAGATTTGGAAGTAGGTGCAGGTGGAGTGGAAGTGCAGAAGTGCTCCTCGACATCGGCCGTGTAGCGACCTACTTTGACCACCTCTACAACTTCTGAATCGTTGCCCACATTTGCTTCCGGATCCAGATCTTGTTCTAGTTCTTCCGTGTCCAAACCCATTTCGTTATCAAATTCCATATAGTCGTCTTCCATGAAAACGTCCATTATTGACCTGTTTTCATGATCACTCGGGACGGTGTCAAGAGGTGATCGAGGCTCTTTGAGGTCGTGATAAAGCAAAGGTACATCGACATTTTCCCGGCACATGTCAAGAACATGGTGAGGAGAATCTGCATATGATGCGCTTGTCGAGGCACTAGGGGGCATATTTGCATCGAAGCAACACCACGCGGGAGTATGGTCCTCTTCGGGAGGGACAACGAAGACCTGAGGCATTTTGGGATATGGGGATGAGCTAGGCGCGTGATCATTGGTCAACAGGAGTGTGGGTGCCATGGCTGACCGATGATGATACGGACGAGTTACAACGAGAAAATGAACGAAACATCTGAAGGAGTCACGTGCTCGCGCCACGATCAATGCTGCTATGTCACCTGTGAGTTCGCTACAATTCAACGCCTATGAAATTCCCGTTTCAGCTTGCGCTGCTTGGCCTCGTGCACCTCGCTCTCTCGGCCGACAACGACAAGACTCTCCTATGGGGTCCTTACAGGCCCAACCTTTACTTTGGTCTTCGTCCGCGTATACCGAATTCTCTCATGACTGGACTTATGTGGTTTGGTACCCATGACTATCAGTCCATAAGTCGTGAGACTATAGTTTTCTTTGTTGTGCTCTTAGGGCATGTAACCTCTGTTGTTTATAGGGACGCGACATGCTTGTGAACAAAGCGACAAACTTGACAGCTATACGTGGACAGAATACGATCCACGTCAAGGTGGTGTGCAAGTCTTACAAGACAGTGCCAACAATGTCAAGATAACTACCGAGTTTCTCAAGGTGCCGGGTGGAGACCATGGAGGAAGCTGGGCCGCCCGGGTGAAGGGAGAACCCATCGAACCTAGTACGTAGCTCAAGCACATCCAAATCGTCCCGTACTTAAATGGAGTTACTCCAAGGCGTTCCATCTCGGATATCTACCATATTTTATTTCGGTCTCGAGGGGCTTGGAGGATTGGAGATGGAGACGGATGAGGACGAAAATGTATGTGTTGGGCTTCCAGACTTCCAAGGTCAATGTGCATTGATCAGAAAAACTCTTGAAGGGCGTTAAAGGCGAATTTAAACTCTCTGGATCAACTCCAGAGCTAGATGACTTCACAATTCGTGTCGTAGATGGTACTCATAATCAATCTCGACATATGCTCTAGCTAACCACACTGGAGGTCCTAATAACACGGCATTAAAGAACGCTCCGCATGCCAATGACTTCCAAAGTCGTATTGACAGAACTTACTTTATCGGCCAGCCTATTGCGACCGGCGGAATCTGGCAGGCCAAAGGTAATTTTCAATGTTCTTAAGATCGACATCTGTCAACCTCATTGCATGGACTTAACTCATAGACTCTATCTTGAATGCTCTTATAATAAGAGCTCGCGAAGTTCTCAGCTCCTACCAAGATCCTGAAGCCGGCCTGCCAGATCCTTCGTATGTTCTCCAACTTCCCAACGAAGCTTACAGTGGTAGTAATCTCTTCGCCGTTCAAAAAATGTTTGACGGACCATTTCAATTTGACGTGTTCTTTGAAAGTGGCAGTTCTAAGCAGAAACTCAGCTGTGAGTCCGTACCTTAAAAATTTCAACCTAAGTTGTTCTGATCATGCGGCAGCAACAATCATCGACCAGGGAATACCAGCATTGGTCGATAATTATACCCAACGTTTCCGATCTTTATTTCCTTATCCATCAGACTATGAAAAGGAAAGGGAACAGTCTCTGGAAGCATTCTCTAAAGCCATCACCTCTAACCTCATTGCTGGTGTCGGGTATTTCTATGGAACATCTATTGTCAACCGCGGGTTTTCGTTTGAATGGGACGAAGACGAAGATGCTGCCCAAAGCATTGCTCGAGAAGAAGAGATTGGCGAAGTTCGACTCGGGGCTCGATTGACTGACCCTAAGGCATTGTTAACGGCAACACCAAGCCGTAGTTTTTTCCCGCGAGGCTTCTACTGGTATATTCCAGGCTTATGTTATGGATTGCTGTTGCTCAAGACCCACTACAGGGATGAAGGTTTCCACTTGTTGCACATAGGTCATTGGGATACCGGTTTCAGGTCAGTTTGGATAAGCTGCAGTTGTATTCTTATAATTACATCCTGTCTTCCAGCCTGGAGATCCTAAAATCTTGGATCGATATGATTGACGAAGATGGGTGGGTGGCCCGAGAGCAAATACTGGGAGAGGAAGCAAGGAGCAAGGTAGCACAGTTCATGTTGCTTCAATTTAACGTGACTTCGAAGATCCTGAATTTAGGTTCCCCAAGAGTTTCAAACTCAAGTGCCGAACTACGCTAATCCGCCTACACTTGCGATGGCGGTTACGGCCTTCATCACTCGTTTGAAGGCCATTGCCACCTCCCAAGGCCCATCTGATGCGGACCTTGGACTGGACCTCGGTTTCGGCACCGAAGCTCAGGTTCCAATCGGGCCCTCTGTTATTGCTTCAGCAGGAAATCAAGACCTCGACTCGCTTGAGGAATCCCTCTCTTTCTTAAAGTCAATCTACAAGCCGCTGAAGCGTCACTATGATTGGTTCCGCCGTACCCAACGCGGGCAGATTAAGCAATATGCGCGCAAGGCTAGGTCAAGGACTGAGGGATATCGTTGGCGTGGCAGATCGGAGCTTCATGTTTTGACGAGTGGTATGGATGATTACCCACGTGGACCTCCACATGCGGGAGAGCTACATCTAGATCTGATATCCTGGATGGCATTCTTTACTCGTACAATGAAGGAAATAGCTGGATACATTGGTGAAACAGATGATGAAACTACCTTTGCTGGAATTGAGACAGCTATTCTCGGCAATATCGATGGTTTGTGACCGGGTTTTCCATACCATCATCCCTTTATTAATTCGATGACAGATTTACATTGGAACGCAGAGAAGGACATGTATTGCGATGTGAATATCGACGATGAAGGTCAGTCAGTGTAGTCTCTCTGATTATGTATCATCTCAATTTTGCTTGGTCCAGAGGATTCGTACCATGTTTGTCACAAAGGGTATCTGTCCTTGTTCCCCTTGTTCCTCTCTCTCCTTTCTCCCGATGCACCTCAACTCGGCCGCGTCCTTGATCTTCTCAGAGATCCTGAACACCTCTGGTCATCCTATGGAATACGAAGTTTATCAGCAGCTCATCCAGAATTTGGTCAAGGCGAAAATTACTGGAAAGGTCCAATCTGGGTGCAAATGAACTACCTCATACTGAGAGCCCTACACACAGTAAGGTTTTCCCAACTTCTGCATGTTTTCACGTGCTTAATTCCTTTCCAGACGTACGCTGCTCAGTCAGGACCTTATCAAGCGCGGGCAAAAGAAATCTATAGCGAATTGCGGAAAAACCTCGTGGATAACGTTTTTAAGGTAACTTCTAATTAATGCCAATGCATCACCCTGGCTGAAAATTTGGAAAGGAGTATGAACGGACGGGCTACGTTTGGGAACAATATGATGCTATTACCGGGGAAGGCAAAAGAAGGCAGGTAGTTTCGTAGCCAATGTTTGCATTTTATTCTCATATTGTGTCCTTTAGTCATCCTTTTACTGGATGGACATCCTTGGTATCTCTGAGTGAGCTGCATTTTGCTGGAAGTCAAGCACAATCTAATCCAAGGTTGAAGTTCTCTCTGAGCAGTATTAAATGTGTTGTTATACTGGCCCGGCCGGGATCTAGTTGGGAAATTCACTGGTTTTTCCAGGCATTACTCACGCAGGAGAATCTCCAAGCCGCTAAGCAAATTCCAAAGTCAAACTATGTTATAAGATGTCAACTTGTTCCAACAAAAAGACCTGGTTCTAACAAAGGTCCTTGTGTAGCTGTATTTGATATGTCATTTGAAACTTGTCGTTGCGACAAATCAACACGCAAGACAGCGACATCTCCTGGAGCGCCCAAGGGTTCCGCTCCACTCCGTGCCAACCCCATTCCCCTTCCCGCGTGAACGAAAGACCGTTATATATGAATCCCTCTACCAGCTGATGTGTAAAAACACGAAGCTGGAAGAGTGTCAGGCAGTTAAGGTGTACAGCCGAAAAACGATGTGGTGTGAGGAAGTCGATGGGCAAACCTGAAGTCAAAGATGGAACAAATCCGACAAATCGAGATTTGGCTAACATACATTCATTGATGGTCAGTCACTGGAAATCAGAGTGGCCTAGAACATGAGAGTTATCTTCTAGTAAGCAGGATTATGAGTGGTATATATAACTTTTAATCGAATATTGAAGTAAGGAAAAATACAATAGGCCTGCCCTATGCAGAGATAGGATATTTGGATATTTGGATGGCATGGATTCAAGCAAGTTGTTGATTTGTTCCTTATCCCTCTAGGCCTGAGGAGCTTCCAACAACCCTTGTCCAGAATTTTCCCTTTTTTTTACTTCTTTCCATGAGAGACGTGCAATCTATTCACCAATACTCCTAATTTGTATTCTGTGTGACTAGCCATATCTGCATACAAGCTACCTTACAGTATATAAGGCCCCAACTGTGTTGTAGGCAGCAGTTCGTTGAATACACTGTTCTAGTGATGACACAGCTACCTTACAGTATATAAGGCCCCAACTGTGTTGTAGGCAGCAGTTCGTTGAATACACTGTTCTAGTGATGACACAACTATCAACCCTCTTGAGATGTTACTGTCTCACAAATATTATCTACATAGGTCTTTTGTCACTGATAGAATATTGATGTTGCAAATGCATCATTCTCCTTGTGCCATATGGATAAGGAGAGCTTAGTGGGTTTGCATTAAATTGTCTGGCATGATGCATGCAGAGTCAACGAAAAAAAAATTGATGCTTAGCATATCTAATTGTGAATACCAAGCCATAGTTGCAAGGTGCTAAGATACCTAGAACACTAGCAAAGTTATGATATGTGATAAAGTAAGGACAAGAATAACCTCAGCAACTTAGAAAATGCACCAAAAGGTCAATAAATTGTTGAAATGGAACAAAGAATGTAATGATTGGAGCTGTTGGCCCACTTTAAGTCTGGAAAAGATGTGTAAGCTATGATAACCTCACTATTATGAAAGTACACTAAGAGAGATCTATTGGGTTAGCACTAAGATGCATAAGATTGGAGAACCAAATGGAAAAGAGAAGGTTACAAGCTTTATAAATGCCCAAGCTAAGAGCCCCATGAAATCCAAGTCAACTTCATGGAGACTAAGCCAGACAAGAAAACTGAAGGGAACAAATCTGTTTTAAGGACAATGTCTCATGATCAGTAGTCAGAGACATGTTGTAATTAACTGCTGGGGCCAGAATCTGTTCCTAAAATTTGTCAAAGAAACTTGTTATCTGTTTCTTGACCAGCTTTCTACTGTAAAAAAAAGACAAATTTCCTTTGTTTTAAAACTTTTTCCATTAGAAATTGACACAGTGGAAATGGAATGGCAGGGTTTCTTTTCAATTTTTCTTCAAGGAACCACAATTAATTGGATGCCAAAGATCAGTCTTCAGAATTATCTTTATGTTATATGCCAGATTCCTATAGCTAAAAACAGAACATGCATTACCTATAGTAACAATACAATAATGGATAAATAATGTACAATGTCCCTTCTATGCAGCTTCAGACTCTTCTCGAATATCATGAATCTCCGTCGCTAGCGGAGATCCTGGCATTTCCCCTCCATTAGAGGCGGTCTCCGTTCTGCGCCTCCTCCGTCGCGGTGTGCTCGATACTGTGAGAGATATGGGAGGTTTGAAACCATTAGACTGCAATTGTGCAAGCAAATCTCTTGCAGCATCAACTGTTTCATCCCCAGACGGTAAAGTTTTCTCTAACGCAAGAGAAAGCTGTGCTGATGGTTGCGCATTGGCAGCTGGCAATCTGCGTGCCGCCCTGCGACTAATAGGGTCGCCGTTGCGAAGCTTCTCCAATAAGGAGTCCAGGGCATCAGAAGACTCGTTGGCCATTGCCTCGCTTAAAACTTTCTCGCGGGCCAATTTTTGCTCTTCAAGGGCCTGTTTGCGCTTTTCAAGTGCAGCCTTCTCTTCTGCAGCTGTTTGATTGTCGAATTGACATTTCTGCGAACATTCAATTAATAAAATTAGTGAGTTGGATCTATTCCTCGCACCTTAAAAGAGGTAACGAAGGTCTTGAAGATGCCATAGAAGTCAGATGACGTCATATTCTTCTCGTCCTCACCGTAGTAGCTGACAGCATCGGTAAAAGTAGATTCAGCATTATTGACGTCATGGATGAGGTCTTCCATCTGTGCATTCGCTTTGTTGACAAACACCCACATCTGCTTGCCATATCTGTCAGTCGTCTCGGCAAAATGCTCAACGAGTTCCTGGCGAATACGCGCAAGGCCTTCACGTAGTTCGGATACTCCTTTACGCAGATCTTGTGCGTTCACTATAATATGCCGCAGCTTAGCCATCTTACTGCATGAACTTCAAGCTACTCTTCTACCTCGATAAGCCTCAGCCGGCTTTTCCAGTTCGTCCAGGAAAGCCAACATATCTGGGAACTGTTTCGCAACGGTCCGTTCCAAGAAGTGGAGAAGTGTAGTGTTGTTCACAGACTTTGTATCTACGAGCTGAGGAACTCTCAGTACTGTTGTGGATATCTGTGCAAAAAAGACATGCCTTGTTAATGCTGCTGACCTTAAAACCGAAAGCCCCCCCTTTGATGCCAGTTCCATTCATGTAGTTGCCAATCAGAAGAATTAGCTGTGTTCACCATCAATAAAGTAAAGTGGAACGATTTCAGTACCCACAGTCAAGAGCTCCTTGAAATGTTTTGCCTCCAGTAAAGCGCGGCCAGCTTCTGACAGTCTTCTTGCTCCCTGTACTGAATCAGCAGAGCATCACGAAGGTACAGAAAAACCGAACTTCATCTAGGAGGGACCATACTTCATCAAATGCGACCTTGTAAAGCATGCCCTCAATGCGAGGAGCCAGGCGATTAATTTGAATAAGCTGAACCATCAGGCGATCAGACGGATGAAGGCCAGCAAGCTCCACGGGATCGGCATTGCGGTACACATTGAGCTTTCCGACCTGTTCATGAAGATCATTAAGTAAGAATGCCATTCCACGGATAAGTGAAGTTTCACTTGTTCTGGGGAGGGAAGAACAGGTTTCAGCTCACTCAAGAAAACTTGAGTGCACAGCTCTTGATCGAAGTGCTCTACTTTACGAGCAATCTCTTCAGGCTGGAGCTTTCGAACGCGTTGTATGAGAATTTCTGAGCGGAATGTCAATAAAACAACACATGATGCAAAGCCAATCGACCTACCAACACGCTTTTTAGTTTGAGGATCCAAAACGCTCTTGAGTTCTGCACGCTTTTGCCGAGCTGTATCAAGGTCAAAATTTCTCACATCCCAGATTCTAGAACACATTACCCATGAGATTGATGACAAGTTGCTTAGCTTTGAAATCTTCCTCCATCTCCAACCACACTCCGTCGGATTGCAGCTTCTGAAGCATCTCCTTTTCCTGCTCTGGTTTTTCAGCACTCCAAAGAGTCTTTGCAACCTGTTGATGAGGTAATTTATCCCATTGCAGTTGTTTCATCTTGATGCTTGGCGTAAGTAGCATATCTTTGCGTGCAGACAATAAGTTGTTGATGTTAGCACCCAGAACTGATGACGCTCGCGAGTTATGGTTAGAACTTGGGGTTGAACCGGGAGGTAGCGGCGGCAGAGATGGGCCTGTACGAGAAGTAGAACCTGAAGGAGTGACGAAGCCGGATGGGGGTAACGGTGGAGGCGGAGGCGGTGGCGGTGGCGGGAAAGCTCCAGCATTGCGAAATACCGGAGGCGGCGGCGGCGGCGGCGGAGGTGGTGGTGGAGGTGGTGGTGGTGGAGGCGGAGGAGGAGGAGGCGGCGGAGGCGGCGGACTATCGTCACCGGACAAAGGTACGAGCGTTATGGGTACATTTTCAGCGGCTGAGCCAAAAGTAACCTGAGAACTAGAAAAACTGGTGGATGAAACAGTTGTATCCTCGGTAAGAGTCATCGATCCGCTTCGTGTCGACTGAGTATACTCGCTGCCATCATCGCGTACCACTGGTGAGGGTATATGACTGAGTTCTCTCAATTCCACGATATCTTCAGGTGGCGAAAGAAGGTTAGTAGATTTATACGATACATCTGCGCCAAGCGGCGGTCGTTCAGTGCGCCGTGGCGAGCCCCGCACACTCCTGGAGCTTGATATTGATCCATTGGATGGATTATACTGAGAAGGTGTAGAAGACGGATTGAAACATGTGGGCGAAATGACGTACCAGGTTGGCACCAGCTTCCAGCTGCTGTTGTATTTGTTCTTGTGCATGCGCATCATCAGCATCCATGAATTGCGATACGCGCCCGTTCTCGTCAATAATGGCAACTGCAGCACCTTTTCCACTGATATCAGTGCCTATCACCTTCTTCTTGCTACCTGGAGCTCGAGAACGCCTCAGGCTAGTTTTCCCAGGAGTGGCGTCTAGATCCTCTTCTTCCTCTTCCAATTCCACTTCATGCGAACTTCCTACCGGACGTTTCCACTTTTCATATCCCTCCTTTCCTTCTAGGATTTGGATAGTCTTTCTTCTATGAAAATCCTTCTCAAGTTGTCGAACCAGTGTTTTTCTATCCATTCCGCCACCCTCGAGTACCGTTTCCATACCCTTCCCAATTTCCTTCAACATCCGGAACAGCTCCATGATCTGTGCCTCAAGTTGTGCAATCTGCTCCTCGTACCCTGCTTTCTGAGTCGCCAGTTGACCTTGGAGCCTGGAAGTCGTTTCTCTCGAAACACCGAGTTTCTCTTCCGCATGGGTTAGTTGTGACTTAAGTCTCCCGACCAGCCCATCCTGTCCCTGAGCAACTTCCTCTTCCAAAGCCTCCTTCTCCAACCTCAAGCGAGCAACAGTCGCTCTCGCCTCAGCTGCCTCCGCTTCTACTGCTTGGTGCCTATCCGCCTCGTTGAACTGAGCTATTATCCGCTCAACGGAATGACCTATACGCTGTTCTGCACCGGCAAGTTTTTTGTCCATTACGACATCGGTAACGAGAGAATCAATCAGCTGGTAATAATGCACCATTGGTTTACCCTCTTCTCGAATAAGCAACAGATGTTGCATCATTGACAAAAAGTGGCCCCGCGCCTTCGTGTCTTGAGTTCGCGCAGAGATAGCGTTGTATACATCTTGAGGATTGTTGAGGTCGCGTAAAACTTCTTGATCCAATCGCTCTCGGAGTCTGCGCTCATCATCATCCAGAATCCGGTAGAGGTTTTTAAGGTTTGTGTCAATATTTGCATAGTTGAAACCTTGGAGAAGAACCACGATCCGCTGCAGACCTGCTGCTTCCATCTGGGCTCGATGATGTAGCCGAAGGTCAAGATCATCGATGTTGCTGATAATAGCATTAATAAGGAGTAAGTTTGCCAGCTTTTAAAAATTGAGTTGCTGAAGATGAGCCAAATCCAAATTATGCTTACTGCATAATCATTCAGAGAGCTATCCACACCACCACTACGTTTAACTTCTTCACTAGCTCCCACCAAACTTCCCATCTTACCCCGACCAGAGAGCGAGTATTCCATAGACTTAAACCAGTAATCATAGCAGCCACCACCTTCGTTGTTCGATGAACTGAGGGCTTCTAAACCGGCCACAACTAAATTCAAGATCTCGGCATCATTCCAATAGCAGATATAACAGAGGAGATCAACGACAAGTTTGCGATGCGCTAAATTCGGAGTGTTGAGAGACGATGCAATTTGAGTAACAATCAAAGGATGCGCGAGTGCTTCGTTAGCCGCAGACTTCGTAAAAATAAATGACAAGCACAGATGCTACATGTTTCAATGACTCACGGCAACATTGAAGATTTGTCTGATACATTTTCCAATCTCATATTCCAGGGAGATATCGTTTTCACGTCTGCACAGATAATTAATACCATTGGCGTACAAAAATCTTTTTCATTACCGCGTGTTATTCTTACGACTGATGTGCATGAGCGTCTGTGCCAACACAGAAGTTCCTTGTATTCGAACAAAAGTCCGAAACCATTCCACTTCTCGACTGCGCAAGGAGACTTGGAGACTGCTTGCATCCTTGGGGGTGACTGTCTTGTCCAAGAACTTTTTGATGTACCATTCTGGTGTATTCACAATAGTGGAGGGTGGACCATTTTCGTGATGTCGTCTATTAGACTCTTCCCGACTTTTTTCTTCTTTCCAGCGTATATGTTCAGCGTTGTAAACCATGTGCCACTTCTGTTCTACGGAAAGTTCGGGTAGCTCTCCTAGATCACGGTCTCGCTTAATTTCTTCGAACATCGTTTCAATTTCTTCATCAGTATCTGGACGTGGAAAACAGAATGAACTTGATGAAGTGTGGTTGTTTCCACGAGTGTGATAGAAAAGGGAGTGATGGGTTCCGCTTTCTGAAGACGATAAAGAAGCTGCGTACTTGGACGCACGGTTTGCTTCTGAGCGCGTGGTAGTAGTGGAAGTGGGTCGAATTGTAGCACTACTAGTTGAAGCACTGGAGAAGTGGCCAAAGTCAGCCATATGTGGACTGCGAACACCGGAGGAAGTCGAAGCTTCACTTAAACGAACACGGCTGGATTGAGGGGTCTGTGACAGTTGTTTGGACGATGAAGAAGGCAAAGATCCTTCGGATAACATGGAGGAGTCTGCAGTAGACACAGTGGTGCTAGGAGAACCAGGAGGACCGTAGCCCTGCGGTTCGTAGAGTCGGTCTCTACTTCGTTGTAAGGCATAATTGTTGAATTCAGTGCCTGAAGCGGTGAGAGTTGGATTTGTATTTGGAGCTGAGATGCCTCGGAAGCCCTGGCTCATAGTCGCTACTGGCAACGGAGAACGCGGTGGTGGTCCGAGTTTATCATAAGGAATAGAACGGTCGCTGAGATCTTGTTGAGTAGAAAGAGACGATTGGCGTGGCCTCCCTTTCTTACGGCCAAAGAGACTGTCCATGGATGCTCCCGGCAAAGAGGCTACTTAGTATCAGTCCAGAGTATGATCGCGTTGCTGTTGCCAAACAATCACATTGAACCGGCGGCGGCCATCCAGACAGAATTTTACTGAGTCTCTGGACCATCTAAGCATCAGGCCCCTCTTGACTGTTTTCTCCAAGTCAACACCCCAGCATGTGCATTGGTTTTCACGACTACAACTCGTCTTCCAAGTTCTTGATCTTCTCCCACCAAAGTGTTGCCTATGCATCCTTTTTGTCTACACTGGTACGGCCAACTCGTCTTCCAAGTTCTTGATCTTCTCCCACCAAAGTGTTGCCTATGCATCCTTTTTGTCTACACTGGTACGGCCATCCTGGGTATCTTGAAATGTCTTTTCCACTATTAGGGCGTACTTGTCGTGACTAAAACAATGTATCATCATTGTATGCGTTTGCAGAGGGCAAATGAAGCTTTGACATCTGAGTGGTTAATTACCAAGCTTGGACGACAAACTACATGAATAATCCTGATTTATGCAATCTTCATTGAGGAAAACCTAGTCATTACAAACTATTTCGAAGACGACATAATAATAATCTTGGTCGTTAATTGGAATATTATAAATTGTTGTGCACGTGGTTACTATATATCCATCTTCAACGTAGCTGTTACTTCTACGCAGATTTTCGATTCACTCTTTAATATCGCAATTATGATTTCCCTCACCATCCTTGCATCCCTTGCACTCTTTCCCTTTACTTTTGGTCAAGCCAACGGCACGGCTCTTCAAATCGCGGCTATCGAAGCTCACTTCAACCAGTCTCTGATTGTCCCTGAACTGCTCACATCGTTCAATCCGAGTGCACTACTCACCGTCCACTTAGCTGGTGAGTTATCCTTCGTTCTGTGAGAAAGTTTCATCATAGTATTCTTGCTTGTAGGTATCGGTGTCATCACCCCTGGCCAGCTTTTGACTAAAGAACGTGAGTCTCCGGGATCAGCAATGTTGTCGAATTTCTGACCATTGCTGCAGAGACGGCGTCTACTCCTACGGTTACCATAACCGCTGCCAACTCGAGCGTTCAATTGGACGGAAAGTATACCATCACTATGGTCGATGCCGACGTGGCTGGCAGTGATTTGTCGAAGGGTGTGAACCATCACTGGCTTGTCAATGGCGTCGAGATCACTAGTGGTGTGTAGTCTATAGTATCATATAGTGTCCATCTTCATTCCACTTTGACAGATGGCACGGTTTCCAATACTTCCGCTACCTCCATTGTCAGCTATGCTGGACCCGGACCGATATCTGGCAGTGGCCCGCACAGGTCTGTCTTCACTTCAGTTTGAAGCCATGTATTAAGATTTGATTACTAGATACGTAATAATTCTCTACGCGCAACCCGACACGTTCAAACCGCCTACCAACCTCTCTCAACCTACTGGCGTTAGTCCTTTCGACCTAAATGGATATGTTAACGTTTGTGCTGTTCTATGCGAATTCGTCTGCTTTTCCTCACTGCCTCTAATGTTTACAGAGCAGTGGTCTAGGTAGCCTGGTGGCGGTACGTCACTGTCACTTCATTCTAAGATCCAACGTGTCTAATTAAGATGTTCGTAGGCGAGTTATATCACCGTTGAGGAAGGAACCGCCACCGTTTCTATCTCTGCCACTTCATCGGTCATCAGTTCCACTCTTGTTGCTGCTACACCCATCAGTTCTAGCCAAGTCGGTAGTGGCACCTCAACCGCAGGTGCCGTAAGCACAACTCATAGCAACAGCGCCGCACCTACAATTAGTATCTCATCCCTTGGCCTTCTATTTGCTAGTCTTGTTGCCATGATTGCGTAGAACAATAACTTTTGGACCTTTACTTTACATAGTTTGCAATTAGTTTTGTTGGTAGTCGAGTGGTAATCCAATGAGATTTTCTGAGTAAAACGATTGAAATACTTTTCAAATTCCGTAAAGTGAACAGAAACAAACAAACTGTGATCTACTGGCAAGGAATTCAAAAAACATTAGATTGACAAAACAAAGATCGAAGTCGTATTTCAGTCAACTTCCGTAGCGTTCACGAGCCTGAAGAACGACTTAGTACCTTCTTACTCGCTCAATCTCGTCTTTCTTACCGCGTCTTGAGCCATATGAACGTAACCGGAGTATCCCTCGGCGTATTTTCCAATTTCTTTGCCTTTGCTGGCTCCCAGGCCAGCTCCTTGTGCATAGATGGCGGTTTGACTAGAGGGTGACATTGATGAGCTCCAAACATCGCCATAGGTAATGCCACAAACATCGGTTCTACTCTGCCTTCGCCAGAAGTGCCGAGCCCACTGCCTTCAGTCCAACCCATCATTTTCAAAAGTTTATTGCCAACATTGTTAGTATCTTTGCCTGGATCGATAGGAGGAGGCGATGGTGGCGACGGGGGACCCTCTGACTTCTTCTGTTTTGTATTAATTGGGTCCTTTTCCGGTAAAGGAACGTCAGGTTGGTTAAAAAGCACTCGGCGCTCCGAGGCACGATCTCGATATTTCGGCTGCTCTTCAACTTTTCTTGCCGTTACTTTCTGTCGGGCGACCTCACGAAGATTTGCATCCTTAAAGTTTTTCTGTTCGGATGGAGAACGGAACCACAAGCCAAGCAAAAAGAACAAAAGGTAACGTCAGCCCAAAGAACTTGAGAAGGTACACAGCATTGAAGTGGCGAGCCTTATGCAGATCTGATTCCTTATTGTGGCGTTTAAGCTGATCGAGAGACTTGAACTGCCGTGAACAGAGCAAGCATGTTAATCCTGCGGTATCCGAAAATTCGAATTCAACTTCCGTAATGGTCGCGGAATTGGAAGCGCCAGTCTTGGTCGAAGACAACGCCGAAGACGTCGCACGAGGGGTAGCCTGAATGCAGTGTATTAAGTGTAAGACCAATAACAGCCTGAAGCACCATAGCGAGAAATCCAAGAAAAGGTGATCACCAGAGTAGCTGAAGTATTTTGACCGCTCATATCATGCATAAGCTCTTCTTGCACTTGATTCCACTTGTTTATATTGCTGACAGTCTGAAGAGCACTGAAAGTGAGTAACAATGTTCCTAACACAATTCCCGTGACAATTGCTTGCACGTAGGGGATACAGTACCTTCTTACTCGCAATTAATGGAGGGACTTTCTTGACAGCAGCAACTACATGTATCCATGTAAGCCACAGTCCAACCAGTCGTGTAATAGTACGTCAACTTGCCTTTGTTTGTTGATAAGTTATCCTCAACCTCCTCTTTCTCCTCGCCTGCCCCGCCTTCATCCATCGAGAAACCTACAACAGGAGCTTTGACTGGATAGAGTACAAAAAAGCATCTAACTTTTGTGTGATGCGAATATCCTATCTTGTTTACTCACAAGCTGCCACTTTTGTTGGTCCTTTAAAGCTCAGTGTTACAGGTTTGTCGGACACCGGCAGTTCTGAAGGCATCGCTGGTGCAGGTCGAGCTTCGACTTCGCCTAATAAGCGTCAGAATCAATTATCAGGTTTGGGGTTATCTTTACTCTTTTTCTTCTTTTCCTTCTTCTTCTCTGTGAGCTGGGTTGTTTGGGCGGGTTCTTCAACTTTAAACTCCAAGACAGCTACTGTCGAATTCTCATCCCAATAACGCACCCACGAGTCGTGAACACCTCCCAAACTCATAGAGGAGGGAAGGCAAGCATCGTCACGCTGAAGAAAATCGGTTACCGGCTGAAACGAGTAGGGATGAGCAAACGATGCTGCTACGGGACGGTCCGAAATCCGAAATCCAGCAGGGTGGATGGATGGCGACATGGTGGCAGCGAGAACCGCGGAAGCCGACTGTGAAGTCATTAGAAACATACGGCTCTGAAACCAGTCTGCACTGTACCGCGACGTCAACAAATTCGACGAAAGCAAAACCGAAGCTCGCCATGGTGACTTTGTCCTTGATGAGAACAATACGTTTCATGCCCTTCGCCCCCTGCATCGCCGGGCCGGAGGAGTAGAGCATAGCCTGGTAAATTGCCTGCGGCCCGGACAATGGGTCGAGTCCCCTGAAAAGGAGAACAGGGCCTTGAGTATTACCAATGTCGCGAGTCCCATCATTCAGATTGCCTCGATTGAATCGACCCCTGTCGTGAGGAGAGGCGCTTTGCGAGTAGTCAATCTTGACTCGACGTCCATTATGCGGAGTCCCGGTCTCGAGTGATTTATAATAGGTAGCGGTCACTGATGCGCCATGAGATGCAGGAGGTGGTACTTGGATGAAGGGAAACGAAGGGTCGACAAATGCTCGAGCATGCTCGGTAGTAGTAAATTGCGCAAAACCGAAGCCTTTGGAGGAACCTTGTAAATCCAACGGCGAAGAACGTCAATGCAGTGCGGACACAAATACAAATATGCAAGTGCCTGATGATTTGTCTCGTATTATAGTGACCGTCTCGATGCTACATCCATTTCTCGTAAGATATGACTGGAGCTAGTCTGGGTTGTGAGAACTGGACAGGTGCGGAAAAGTATGAACTGACGTCGGCCTCAGTAAAGTCGGGATCTAAACCAAGGAATATCACATGAGGACTTGGTTCGGACGGCACAAGACGTTTCTTGTTGCGTTGATGGCGGTCGTCTTGGCCGTAGTCCTGGAACTGATCGCCACCCTGGTGGTTGCTTCTATCGGTGGCATAAGTATCATATGCCTGACTTGTATCATGGACTTGAGGTCCCTGAAAATTTTCCAGTGAGCTAGAGGGCACGCTATAGGAGTTTATGGGCTTGACCCCATGAGTGGTTTTCCGCCTTTTGCCATCGCCATAGTAGTCGTCTTCTCTAGGTCGGATATGATGTCTAGAATCGTGGGCGGTCCAGGAGGAATCTTGCCAGGCATCCTTGCCCTGGTCCCATTCCCTGTTGTAGGGCATGTTGAATGATGACGGTCAAAAGCAAAGTCAAGTCGACAAACAAGGCATAAACATCGGAAACCTTTGGACCTCATTTGTCATATACATCATCATCATATCCACCATGGGCGAACATCACTGTAAGCCTCTATCCATGTTCTTTATTACCTGACTGATTATCCATTCGTTGCCTACTAAACAGCTCAGCTCAAGGTATGGCTGCACCATGTCACCGTCACCACATCCCTCACGATTCCATCCAACTGTAGATCCCGGACCCCGCCATTGAGAGGTACAACCTTATGGTACATTTCCACGTTTTTCTGCCCCTCCCACTGTTTCTGAATACTGTAGCGCGAGAGGGCATACCTCAACTTCCAGTGGACAAGAAAAACGACTCGGACTGCAATCCTTGGAATCATCGTCTTTCCTGCGATTGCTTATTACCTTTCCAGCGAATACACCGTATGTGATCTCTTTAAATCACAGGGAAACCATCTGATAGTAGCAACAGCAAAAATTCAACTGGCTGTCAAGGAAAGGGCAACCCCTCCTTTCAGAAACGAAAACTAAATAAATATACTACTTCTCCCCCTTTTGTTGGAACACTTGAAATCTAATGCAAAGGGTGTCTGTCATAGTTTCTGCATATCTTCAGAACGATTTTTATATCAATTTTAACTTTAATAGTTACAAGAAGGCCGTGAAACCCAAAAACGTGACCATTATGGGGAGAAACTGACTTGCTCCAAGGGACTTAGATTCGCTTGCACAAATCTATGGCAACCTTACAACCTGCCCCAATTACACTACTTAGTAGAGCGTGTGCTGGAGCCTGTTGAGAGAAGTGTTCCACTGCGGTGTCCAAATGCTCCAACTCGTCGTCTCTGAACTCTTTGACAACGTTCTTCAAGAGCGGGACGCTTGGATGATCATGCGGAAAAGATTCCATCTCCACTAGTTGGCTATTTGGCAATAGATAAGATTTCCTGAGCCTGGAGAATCTGGAATCGGAGACTTACTCGTCGTAGTGCTCTCCGATAACAGTCTCAACAGCCTCTGTACAGGCCATCGCTGCCTCCTTACCCATGAGGGCAGTCACTGCGCCGAGTCCAAAACCTGCTACTTTTGCGACTTCTGTTAGAATCGTTGGCCTGATACGGTGCTGCATTTGTAATTTGTCCATGACCAGAAGATGTTTTTTCTCTTGGTCCCACATTTTCTGGATTTATTTCAATGAGGAGTAGCATACCTAGAGAGTGGAGGGTGTGTCACTCGCCTGTATTAGCAGTCCTGTGCGCCTGTCACGCCCTAGAACATACATTTGTCCCATATATATGTAGTTCGCTGCGACTTCCCCGGCCTGGTCGACGCGAATAGCACTGTCCAACGATGCCCTTTGTTGTGGAGTAAGATTGTGAGGAGTCGTCGTTGTAGCTGGACTTGTTGCATTCTAGCACTGTCCAACGATGCCCTTTGTTGTGGAGTAAGATTGTGAGGAGTCGTCGTTGTAGCTGGACTTGTTGCATTCTGGGGTCGATGTACATGTCGGATGCAAGGCTAGAATTCAACCTCGTCAAAAGTCTAATCGCATTCCGTGGAGCGAGGCGAGCTGCTGAGAGCATCGACGTGAAAAAAGGTGGCACTGGATGTTTTGAGCCGCGGCACCCGTGTCATGTGTTCCGTTTCGTCACTTGACAACCACGGCGTACCCTTAGCTTGACCCTCATCAAAATGCCTTCGTACGCAAAACAACCTATTAAGTTGAGAAAACGTGCTAATCATATTAAAGCTTTATTCCAATGGACGCTGTCGATATGTCCAAAGAAAGAGGCTGGGCAGCCGATCTCGGTACGTGATCAAGCTCTTCCCAAGCTTGGATGATCGGCTCATTCCCTGCAGGCATGCTTGACTGGGATTCCACGAAGATTGTCTTCACAAAGCGCTCCTTGATAGAGTTTCTAAAGTAAGTACTATTCGCATAGATACAAGTGACGACGCGCTACAGATTGGATATTATTTAGGTACACTGGTACCACTGTTGACACTAATTTCAACAATATCGCCAAACTCCCGCGTTCGTAGACTCGCTTCTCCTAACCTGGAATGATATTTATTATGAGGGACGTGTAGGCTATGCAACATTTGGCAAAATCTTTGATGATTCAGAAGAAGCGCCAGCCGATTCACCTTCTACCTCAGCTGCTGGTTAGCATTAATCCTCTCTCTATTTATTTACCAAGCATGTCTAAGCATTACAACCAGAAACTGGTCTGAAATCTACTCGCCTGACGCGTACCCTTCCTAACTCCAGTATCGGTGATCTACTTGGAGATCATATAGAAGACGATGCTTTGGCATTAGCACCACCCAAGGAGGCAGATCAGGCATGTCCCGGCAAATCTCCTGCTTTCTGCTCACCGCCTTACCCTTTTGCGTAGACTGCAGCCAGTGGAAGCAGCGAGACCGACTTTAAGCCGAGCAGGTATGTTGTATCATATCAATGCTACCATACGTTTCGTCTCAGGTGGACCTTCAAATAGACGCGTACGCAGTACCCCTGGCGGCCCAAGCAGTATTGGAAACCTATGGGATGCATCAGAGGCTGAGCAGTTTAAACCAACACGACGGTACGAACTTATCTATCGATTTTCCATTTCTCTTCTTAACTTACCGATGCACAGTGTCAGACAAGGTCCAGGAGGACAGGACAACATCAACGATGTATGCACCGTTGGATTCATTTTGTATTGTTCCCACTGATGATCAATCCTGCAGATTTTATAAAATAACACACGATTGGAAGGGAGTTGTGCGCAGACGTATCTGTCGTGCACCAGATTATATGCATCAAACTGTCAACTCTAATAAGAATGAATTGTTTACCTCCAATACGTCCAACATCTTTTATCCCTTTTTAACATTACAAGACGTCTTTCCTATGTTCTGCGAGCTGTTTAAAAACATAACTCTCTGGCCAGCGTCGTCCCATGGAAACCCTCTCACAGACACTCATACGGAAACCTATTCAAGGAGTGGCTTTAGAGTCCCCTCCGTAGCCGACTAGATGGCGGAAGAAGCGACATGAAGCCAGCTGAAAACGGAATTCCACAGGGATCACTGTATCACCGATGCTATTGATAATACACGGGAACGAGATCCTGCAACTAGACAGACGAACGAACACAACTAGAAATAACTAGCCGACGGACATGACGCTAAATCACATTGACAACGGTATGCTGAAGGTCTCGTCACAGCCACAGGACACAAGCAGTTGTGATCCTGCAGACGGACTTCGAATTCGTAAATGAATGGCTCCGCTGCGTGGGACTTTCGACTGCCTCAGAAAAAAACGGAACTTATGAATCACTCATGGAGGGACAGGAACTACTAACCAAAGCTACCCATGCCGGATGGAACCGTCAAAACGGCGGATACAATCATAATACTAGGATCACGCATAGATCGCAGACTGACATTCAATCAACACCTACAGATAGTGACCGACAAGGCAAAGAAGACAGTCGCGGGACAAAAATGTTGGCAAACACGATACGAGGCCTCAGCTAAACGCAGCTCAGAATACTATATCAGGTGTACGTTCCGTACGCACATCCAGTGTGGTGAACAGGTAAGACAAAGGTACAGAACGAGGCGTTAAGGCACATGGCAGGTGTCTTCAGAACATCCCAGTAAAGGCACTAGAAGTCAACATGGCAATATCACCCATGAACATTACGCTGGACCGTACAACAGAAAGCGATGCTCATCGACTCCACAGACTCAAGGATACAAATCCCATCATAGAATGGATGCCAGATGAGTGGCCAGAATACAGACAAGCAACGAATCCACCACCGCTGTCATCAAGAAAGAAGACGAGGGGCAAGGCCCATACAAAACTAATACGATTAGAGAGACTAGCAAAAATGACATATCCCCTGGCAAAATAAGTATATACTTACTATAAAGGCAAAACTACAGACCCAATGAAGTCATCACCGTGGAGGAGGGCAGCCGCTGACTAAAGGGGTAGGCTGACAATTACAGGGGGCCCGAAGGAGGCGAAGCAGGAAGCCGCTGAAAAACACAACAAAATGATGAGAGACATAGAAACAGGTCACGACTCGTGGTATACTCAGACAACTCGATGCTGGATGATAAGACAAGAAAAGATGTCAAAAACGTAGGCTGGATATTACCAGGGAAGAGAAGTATTTACAGACTAAGGAAGCCTAGGTTGCAAGGCAAAGGTCTATGATGCGGAACTGGTCGGTAGCAGAGGCAGAAAAAGCAGCCACAGCGTACACATGATGCAACACAAAAGTAGAACACATTCATGTGTCTTACAAGCCCAAGGCTAAGCCAGGCCAACTACAAATAATGCGACTGTCAGAAACGATAGACAGATTCCTACAAGGCAATGTTGAGAACACGGCACACATCGAATGGTGCCTGGGACACGAAGATGTTGAGAGCAACGAGAAAGCAGGTATGGAAGGAAAGAAAGGAGCACGAATGTGGTCATCAGACGTCGATACTCTGGCGACACATGTAAAAATGAGAACAAAGGGAAAGGCGCACGAGAATTGGAAGAACGAGTAGAAAAAGACCACCGACAGGAGGATTCACGGCGGCAAACCAGATGCCCCAGATGGAAGCCGATATCAAACGAGGGAACACATCATTAAACACTGCACACGATACGACGAACACCGACATGTAATAACAGAAGTCGACGCGAACATGGACCTGATGGAATTACTAGGAGGGACGGATACTCGGGTTAATTCAGGGTGGAGCTGGACGGAAGCGGGAAACAAGTGAGGCGGGGAGACCACGACGAATACGAAATCGACAGGACGGCGGGCACACCACAGGCAGTCAAAGTACAACAGAACACGAGGAAGACAACAACCAAACATAAGAGAAAGGAACAGATTATTAGAGTGTATAAACAAACATCATCTGGAAACCTCAACACATGCAACCAACTCCATCTCCACACTATAAGTACGATGACGAAGACAATTCATATGTTCCCTATGTCTCTGTAGCACAGAGACGCCAACAGAAACTTGCCAAATACGGCTCCTTCGGTGCCAGTAATGCAAGGCAGAAACGGCAGGAAGAAATCGATGAACGAGAAGATGCTCAGCGTGAGGAGGAACAAATGCGGGAAAAAGCCAGAATGGAGAGAACTTTGCTAATGGAAGCACAAGAAGTCCACATGAAGAAAGCAGCGGAAGGTGCTCCAACTGAGGACAGATGTACCATTGTCCTGAATTCTCTTCCCAGACTCCAAGAAAACGGAATCAGAAAAGGCAGAGGCAGTTGATGCAGAAATACTGGAAGCCATTAAAAGCCGAAGAAAACTTGCTTCCGATATGGAATTAGCAAAAGGCATTCAGTATACTGAGGCTTTGAAAACGAGGCGGGTATCTTTCACCTGGTCTGCCACAGTCCTCGGTCGTAATTGTTCCTTTCCTCAGTTGGCGGCCTCCAAAGTACATCCGCGATCGCACGATAGAACAGCATCAGAAGATTCGCGACAAATACCATATTCTTGTAGATGGTGAGGATATCCCACCACCAATAGAACATTTTGCTGTGAGCATGTCGATTTTTAGCGTCTCGTCAATTTCATACCATTGAGTAGGATATGAAAATACCTGAACCCATCTTGGAGTATCTAAAGGTTAATCGAATAGTTACTCCTACACCAATCCAACTTCAAGGAATACCTACAGCGTAATATCATTCGATTGAATGTTCTTACTTCTGGCTGAATTTTTCTCTCAGGTTCTCTGGTCGTGACATCATAGGAATTGCGTTCACAGGCTCTGGAAAGACTCTTGCCTTTTGCTTGCCTTTGATTATGCTCGCCCTTGAAGAAGAAACAAAAATGCCCTTCATTCGAGGTGAAGGACCAGTAGGAATTATCCTCTGTCCGTCGCGCGAACTCGCAAATCAGACATATGAAAACGTTGTAACGTGGTGCTCTGCTTTGTCTAGAAACGGAAAGTATCCTCAACTAAATACCCTATTGTGTATTGGTGGCATTTCTATGAACGAGCAGAGCCATGTAATGAGTAAAGGCTTGCATATCGTGGTTGCGACACCAGGGCGGCTAATTGACATGTTGGAAAAGAAGAGATTTACTTTCAATAATTGCAAATATCTATGTATGGATGAAGCAGACAGGATGATTGACTTGGGGTTTGAGGACGATGTCAGAAACATCATGAGCTTCTTTAAGGTACGGGATTGAAAACCTTTGTTATGTGCACGACTTAACTGTTTACATAGCGTCAACGGCAGACCTTACTGTTCTCTGCAACTATGCCACGAAAAATTCAGGATTTTGCCCAAGAATCTTTGATCAGGCCTATATTGGTAAATGTTGGACGCGCTGGTGCCGCGAACTTGGATGTACTCCAAGTTGTTGAATATGTTAAACAAGAGGCAAAGATGGTTTATCTTCTGGAATGTCTTCAAAAAACACCGCCTCCTGTTATCATTTTCAGCGAAAACAAGAACGAAGTTGATGGTTAATGATTTAGTTAGCTCCTATTTCTTTTTCCTCTAATGACCGTTATCACAGACATACAAGAGTACCTTCTTCTCAAAGGGGTAGAAGCTGTGGCAATCCACGGGTCCAAAAGTAAGCATATTCCTGCTCATTGTGGAGAGAAGACTGACAAATTTTTGAACAGCACAAGAAGAGCGACAATACGCTATTAAATCATTCAAGTCCGGTGCTAAAGATGTAATGGTTGCTTCTGGAGTCGCTTCCAAGGGACTGGATTTTAACGACATCCAACATGTCATCATTTTCTCAATGCCCAAGGAAATTGAGGATTATGTCCATCAAATTGGCCGAACTGGTCGGAGTGGCAAGACTGGAATCGCCACCACGTTTGTGAACATGAACACACCGGAGCAGACGTTGCTAGATCTGAAGTATCTATTGATAGAGGCTGGTCAAAAGTTTGTGTGATTAGAGTGCCATGATCACTTTTGTTCAATCGTCCTTTCACAGGGTGCCGCCATTTTTGTCAACAGTTGATGACCCTCGTGCTTCTCAAGGTGGAATATTAAAGGGATGCAGCGTTTGCGGTGGTAGGTTGACTCTTCCAGGACAGGACACGGTGCTTAATATTGTTAGGCTTGGGCCACGGTATTTCCAATTGTCCAAAGTTGGAAGATGCAAAGCGACGAGAAATGGCTTCTCATCGCGGGGCCGATGAAGGTGGTTACTGATTATCCATAGCTATCGGGTGAAACGAATGTATGTACTGCCTGGAGAATGTCCGAGCGCCCAACCGAGTCCGGCCTTTTGCCTGCCGCACAGCATATGGGGACAATTTATTTAAGTCCAGTCTGTTGAATAGCTCTTCTCGATACTGGCGGAAAGCTCTTGCGACGATACAAAGAAGGTTAGATTATAGGCATATCCATACTAAAACCCTGCGATATGCCATCCTCAATGACGTGTATTTTCAACCCCGAAACTTATTATCTCAAATTCCCTCAATTCCGATTAATCTACTGTCTTGATCTTCACTGTCCCTTCAATACCAAGCGTTTACAGAAGGATAGATAGCCTCACTTGGCATCCAGAATTACTTACAGACAAAAGCATAGGACATCAATTAGTACTCGGCTGCTACGTTAACAAAGTTGTGTTTAATGACGAGCTCATGATGATTATTTGGTAATGACAACGTTGAACGTTGAACTGAGTCGCAAGTTGGGGCGAACCATAAAAATAGCAAGCATACTATACACGTAATACAGCTTACAAAATAAAGAGAGGTATAGTACATTAAATGAAACGATATCAGTCTTAAATCACCCACGGATGTATTCGCGAGGTTACCGGCGGGGTTTGAACTTGGGCGTCCTCAGAGGGGCGGATGCTGATGCTGAATTCTGGAATTCGTACCGCAATCGTAGGTCTCCAATACTGAATTCTGGTTGTTGAGCCCTGACATGAGTATTATAAAATGAGATCAACAAGAGGTCACTTCAAACAGACACTTACGTTGATGCAATTTTGTATTGAATGCAGAGGTTCAAAAACGGTGCACCATACAGATTATACCTCTCCACAGCTTCCTGCTTGTTCTGGAAATCGTCAGAGACATTGGTTAAGAACGTCTTATAATCTGTACAATCATCAGCAGTGGTTCAAAACACTTGAACCTGAATACCGACCCTGCGGACAGGTCACGCTCAAATACTGTAACGTAGTATTACTGAAAACGGCATTTTCATCAGATATGTGTTTTTTCTGCATAACCTGCATCATAAATCAGTCCAAACTACACACGCCGTTGGCGATAACGGGGTAGCCCACCTGAGTGCGGAGATCGCACATTTGCCTATAAAGGTCGCTCGGGTCTCGGTCCATGTCATCTGTCCTCCGCGTATCAGGTTTAGGCATTTCAAATTCTTCAATGTCTTCCACACTTCCACGTCGTTTGTCCAGGAGAACCACAGGCGACTGATTATCAATTAAAATCATGTCGTCGACTATAAGGTCGTCATCCGACAAGTCTTCCTCGCATAGGTCAATTGGATTGATGTCGCTTGCCTTTTGTTTGCCTCTTGCCTTCTTGCTGGAAGGTTTGGCCATACATTGTTTAGACGTTTTGGCCGGGTTTTGACCGTGTCTTGGACGCCAAGAAATCGCAAATTTCTCTTGACTGCGTAAAAATTCATGAGCACGGGGTCCGGGCTGCAGCAAAATCGCGTCAACTGATTATCTACCAATTCGAACATGTCCTCACCCTGACATACTCGTTATGGAATCCCGATGCTTGCTGAACAGAATGCTCGGTGAGAACATCCATCATACACAGTTTACGAAGGAGTGTATCCAGAAGTTCAACTGTGAGTTCTCGGGCAGATCCAAACATTCTTTCCCTATCGAAGTGCTTGTTTCGCATTAAAGCTGTATTAGCACCGCGAAGAACATCTCGGCACTGAGTAAGAGTAACTAATTCGCGTCCTTGAAGACTTTGTACAAGTTTAACCGCTTCTTTGGCTTCTTTCGTTACGTCTCGGGTATTAAGCGGCAGTGGGTTGTCGCAATTATCACAGCCTTGGTTGCACAATGTTTTATCGAATTTTTCATCAAAATAGTGGAGCAACTCGACACGCCTACACTCTGACCCTGTGCAGTAGTCCACAACTGCGCGAGCTGCTGCTGTTTGTCTGTCAATAGTCTCTCTGCTGGGTGTATTGTTATTCGAATCAGGTCGTTCGATCATATTCTTGATTACCACGAAGTCCTTAAATAAAAAATCTATCAGAAGTGTAATCAGCTTCCATACAAAGGTTTTGAGGGGAAAACGAACAAAGGATACAATCGGCAGGTTTGCCATCGCGGCCAGCACGGCCAGTTTCCTGATAATAGCTGTCAAGTCGCATAACTAAGATTGCTACTATAAGTGGGACATGACGTGCTCTTACCCATCGAGAGACTTGGGGAGGGAGTGGTGGATGACAAATCGCACTAGGGCCAACTTAGTCATGGATGTATTGCAAACAAGGTACAGGGAAACACCTACCGTCCGCTTTGTCAATGCCCATTCCAAAAGCAACCTAAAGAAATTCAGACAAAAGGAGACTAGCCAAAAAGAAAGAAATGTAGGCGCACAGTTGCAACGATTATATGGACCTTGTCGGTCCTCCACTCCTCTAGAGTCTGTTCCTTCTCAGCTGTCTCCATGCCTGCATGGAAATGTTTTGCGCTGAAACCATTCTCATTGAGCTTCCTGGCTACTTCTTCACACTTGTCGCGGCTCAAACAATAGATGACACCCGACTTCTGTGGATGCTGCGTTCTAATAAATTCCATCATGGAGTCCATCCATTTCCTAGTTTTATGTTCAATAACATATTTCAAGTTTGGCCGATTGAAGGATTGTTTAAGGAAAACATGGCTGTGTAGTTTGAGGCGCTCAATGATGTCGGCAACGGTATTCCTTGTCGCAGTTGCGGTCAAGGCCATGATTGGAATACCAGGAAATCGATCGCGTAGCGCTCCCAAATGTTGGTACTTAGAAAGAAGATGATCAACTGTGATAACTCATTCCTGGCGATAGACACTTACTGCTTCTCGGAAATCCTGGCCCCATGTCGAGATGCAGTGGGCTTCATCGATAACAAACCTCGCCAGATAATGGCTCCGGTAGAGCTCATCTAGAAGTCTATTTGCCGCATTGTTTTCCTTCAGCTTTTCAGGTGTGATATATACCAGGCTAGGCTTGATATTCCCTCGCAGCCGGGTAACTGCATCATTATACGATGTCTCTCCACTCCAATGGAAAACGTCGACGTTCTTCTCTTGCAATGCATGGACCTGATCTCTCATGAGAGCTAGAAGAGGTGATATGACAATAGTCACGCCTTTCGTCATGCCACCTTGACAGACAGCCGGAAGCTGATAACATAAACTTTTTCCGCCACCGGTCGGCATCAGGACAAACACATCTCTGCCTCTCAAAGTCTCTATAATTGCCTCCAGCTGATTGGGTCGAAAGTTTCTGAGGCCGAAGACGCTTTTCAGTTTGCTCACGACCTCGGTGTAGTATGGACTGGACTTAAGTTCGTCTGAGGGAAGAATGGGTGTGTGAGGACTGAGAGCCTTCATCTCCTCTGTTGCAATGAGTGCATCATCCGGGAATGCATCATCCAAGTTGAGTGGAACATCATCCATGCCTGCCCAATAGTCTGCTTCACTGCCAGGCATGGGTTGCTCGTCTTCTTCGCAATCCTTGACACTGAGCGTAGGTTTTTGGATGTCAAGGTGAATCCGAGAATGGTCATGATCGGGTACGTGATTGGATCTTGCGATATTGCAAGAAGAAAAAGCTGTTGCATTAGGAGTCGCAGGAGTGAGGTGAGATAAAGAAACTGTCGCTTCATTATCTTGTACGAGAGAGGGTAATGCCGCATCAGGTGTACTCGTCTGACCATTACGAGATGCAATAACTTTTTGGATAGCTTCGATGCGTTCGTCAATAATTGAGCTAGCTGCAAATTCAGGGGTCTATTGATCTGAGAAGGATACAAGCCAACTTACACAATTCTCTGCGTTAATATTATATCTACATCCTTTGACATTCCTCGATGGTGACACAGCTCTTGATCAGTGATATATTTAGATATGCGATAATTGCTGAAAAGGAGGACATTCAGTTTCTCGGTATTTATCTACGTGAAATGACGAAGTGAGCAGGATACAGGAGGCACGCGAGGCACATACTGATAGAAGATCAGGGTTTTGTTCTTGCACACTGGATAACAAGTTCTGCTTCTTGGTATTTTCTTGATTCCATGGTGTGGGTGTCTGCTGCTTAGATATGGGAGTTTGCTGACCAGATGAACTCTGCTTGGCTCTGAAAGCTGGAAAATCGTGATCATGTTTGGTGAACGGGTTATTGTCTTTGTCCAGCTCCATTTGGAGCCACGGCTCTTCCTCATCGTCTTTGGCGACTTGTTGGATAAAATTCGCCTGAAGGGGTTCGGGTTCGTTTTTCACTTTACCTTTGGGTTTATAAGCCGACGATGGCTTGAACTGGTTTTCCTTTCCAGCCACATCTTTTTTGGGCCGTTTGGAGACTTGGGAAGATGGATCCGACTCGACAGAAGGGTCAGATGACGTTCGCTTAATTGATTGAACAGGAGAAGAATCGCTGGAAATGTCCACAATCTCAAAGCTGTTGAAGGACGCCTCCTCACGCGGAGGAATTGCACCTCGTCGGAAACCTGGGGTAGAGAACGAAGGCAATGTTGTCGCATTTGCTGACCGAGCTAGTTGTATATATGCGTATGAGTACATGGATAATTAGAGGGTGGACATGCGGCACCAGATGCGATGGGTGCTGGTTTGAATTTCTATACTATGTCAGAAAAGAATTTTCCAGCCAACAAGGCACTACCTTGGATGAAACGGACGTAGATATGGTAATAGGAGCTGGAATTGAATGTTCTGAGTTCTTGCACAAAACATTATTCTCGGGAGGTGGCATCGTGCCGATGTCAGGGAGTAATGATGGAAAGAAAACTCTTAGCAGGTCCGCGTGTGTCACGTGATCGTCGCGTTCCCTCAAACCACAATGGCCAAAGGCTGCAGCTTTCCGCAGATGTCCATCCCAGACATCACTGCAGCACTCGCTGGCTGGGGTGTCTCCGTTAGCCAGGAACAACTTCTGAGGCCCACCTCGGATTTCGTTGAAGGGGTCTATCATGCTTGTCTTCAGCAGGTTACTGACATTAGCGACGACTCTCTTCGAGGTCCCGTCCAGAACGCGCTTTTTGCCTCCGCCATCGAAGAGAAGGTATGAACTGTATAACTCTCTCTCTCTATGCTGGTATCAACCCGTGCAGGACTTATATACGAAGTCCTTCACCCAAAATCTGCTTGTTTACCATTTGTAGGCCTTGTGTTGCTCGCCTTATGGTTTATAATTCTTTCGTAGAGCCAGATTCGCCAAAGCAGCTAGAGTGGAAGATTTTAGCGCCAAAGATCTTGTCAGTCCGGAGAAGGAGCGCACGCTAATTCTTCTATCTGCATTTATAAACTTTGTAAAGTTCACAGAGCAATACTGCAACGCATTTGTGAAGGGCATCAGAGACCGCTCAGCAGCCATAATTACTCAGCGGGCGCAAGTCTCCGAACAACTGATCGAGCTCGAGCAAAGTATTGGAATATCAAAGTGAGTTATGCTTCACATTATCTGATGAACGTCCTCTGACACTCGCGTTTACAGAGCCAAGATTGCTGAAGACGAGCCCCGTTGTGAAGAGCTTCGCAATGAAAATATTGCTTTGCGAGCTAAAATGATTGCAACTAAAGAGTTCCAAACCACCGCTGTGCAAGAGGTTGAGAAGCTCAAAGCGGAGAAGAATGCACTAGTCAAACGGAAGGTAGGACAACCTCGGGTATATTCCACACCTGTATGATTATTATGGTTATCATTATGGACAGGAAGCCCTTAATTCCGAGCTCGCGAGCGTCTCAGACTCTATAACTCGAACACGATCGAGAATCGTCCAGTCCCCTGAGCGCATTAAGCGCACTATAACCGCTATGGGTTCAACTGCTGCTGAAGACAAGAGAACTGTGATGACGCAAGAGATGAAAGCTCGTGATCTTCAAACGAGATCCAATGTTCTTTTGAATATTGAAAAGGTACGCTTTGTGTCTCTAGGTTTTGAACGGGAACCCAAACGACTCTAGGATGTGCGTGGATGCGTAGAACAAGTTCAAACTATTGAAAAAGAAGTACACTCCCTTCAAGTACTACAGAAAGAGCTTTCCGACCTTCGAGATCATCTTGACGATAAGAAGATTGAAAGGAATGAGCTGAAGCTGAGACAAGAGGTGCATACTTTTGATGTCATCCATGTTCTTCGCTGACCATTAATGTGTAGCGTGTCGAGAAACAACTTTCTAATGCTCATGAAAAGCTAGAACGTGCCCAGCGCCACGCAGAAGAAAAGAAACAAGCGAGCCAACGTACCATTGACCGACTCCAGCAGGAATACGACCAGATGTCAGTTGAACGTCGTGATAACGATAAACAAATCGAGGAACTCCGGATGGAAGCCAATGAAATCGAGAAAAAGGTATGGTCGTCGCTATCATCTCTAGCTTTCTCGACAACTCAGCATCTGCTTGTCTCAAGACGATGGAACAGGTCAAGAGAGGCGAAGTAGAACTCAATGAGCTTCTCGCAGAGTATTGGAAACTGCGGCATGAAACTGGTATTCCCTTCTTTTGTTGGTCCTACAGAGACTAACTCAACTGAAAGATGTATACATGGAGACTCTCGCAAACAAACTGAATATGCGAGTCACATCAAACTGATTTGATTATTTATTCACATAAGGTAAATAACGTATATAATGGACGTTATGGCAGAGGGTGGTACTTGTAGTACTTGACACGTGTTGTATATTATGTAAATTATAAACATAGTGGAAAAGGAGACGCGCATGCTACTTTCGAGATCGATTTCCTCGACGAGTTGGCCTACAACTGGGACAGTACCACGTCTTCATACCCTCTGGGGGAACCATCTCTATTCCAACACATGAGATGTGGTACTGTGTAAGACAAAACTGAGATTGACAAACAAACATAGTGAATGAAAAAGATATCCTACCCATTCAATAGCACATTTTTTGTTGTCGCAAGCAATCATCTATATTGAGCGTCAATCCCTAATCCGTGACTTTAATAAACAACAACCAACCTCGCCAAAAGAACCGCGCTTGCAGTAACAATATACCTCTTCCTGCTCCGGAAGAACTTGAGCAGGCAAGGTTATAGTTAAAGGTGGTGTCAATGCGGTATGGATTTCATCCGATTGCTGCTTTGTCCTCCCACGACCTTTTTTCGTACCAGATATTTGTAGTCTCCTAAACGCTTCCGAGGGATCATCACCTGGCTCTTGGATATCATCAGGCCTCTCATCCAAGTCATCGCCGTCTATAGGACTGAGCGTGGCGCGGGCGGGCTTCACCCAGCGACCCACTGTGAGTTTAGATAAATTTCCAGGTTCCAAGTGGCCAGGACGAGCACCAAGGGTAATCAAGGCCTCTTGGTCTTTTATGGCTTGATAGAGTAAACGAATATGACGATCAACCTTACCAACAAGGACGTGACATAGAACCAAAAAAGAGGATATACAACATACAGAATCATCAGCAGCCTGAGCCACATTGACCTTTTCCTCCGCCGCCCGTAACAGCTCATCAGCTATACATGCTATGTGTGATAACAGTTCTCGCGTTGTGATCGAGGGCTTGAAGAGTTTGGAGGGTAGACCCGAAGGTGTTGGCGTTCTCTGGTGCACATCGTGTGCTTCTGTAGAGTGACAAGTGTTGGAACCAGGAGAAGTGGAACGTTCTTCTTTCGGTTCGAAGCCACTTGTAGTAACAGATGCGTCACATTGAGTTAGAGTGGATTCCATTTCTCTCCGTTTCCTGATATACTGCAATAGCAGCGGGAGTAAACTGGCCGAACGGGCTGTCAGACACATGAGAGAGGTCGGCCACCAATTGGAATGTAGGATCGCACCATTCACTTGTTGGTCTAACTCGTGTATGAGGGCATATTGTCTATGAAGGGTCAAGGGCACTTGCTCAATTGCTAATGGGATTCAAATGGTGGCTCGAGGAAGGATACAAGTCGCCGACCTTCTACATGCTCGTCCTTGAAGGATTCCCAGACTTCCTGTTCCTTTTCTGGATCGTGTCCGGCAAGTAGCATGGGCTGTTCGATGTACTCCACGTCATCCTCTTCTTCTGGAGAAAGTTGGACGCGTTTGCGTTTGTGAGTAGGTGCCATGAGGAAGTTGGATGTAACATGTAATGTTATTTACATAATTAACCTGGGGTAGTGTTTAGCGCTCATGGCCTGCAAGCGCCCGTCAGATTACCAAATGGCTGGGGAACACTTCTCGGAGCAGTCCTCTCATGTCTATGGCTCTCCACGTCACTAAAGATGCCTTGGAGATTGCAGGCTCCATAGTTCCTTTCGTCGGTGCAGCGGCGGTCATTGTGCGCGAGATTACCGACCTGTGCGATGAGATCCGTGTTCACAAGGTCATCTCTGCTGTTCATCGCTGTTCTCTACTCATTAACTGATCGTCATATAGCGCAAGGCTAAACGGATGGCAAATAAATGCTCTCAACTTCAGTGTATCCTTGACGAACATAACCCAGATCAAGTGAGCGAAGAAATGCGGAGGAAGATGGACGAGGCCTATGGGTATGGCCTTGCCCTTGCGTTAGATACTTTCCGGACAACTTACTCTTGAAAGGGTCTACGGGACGATCAGGAACAGAGTGCAACGTATTTCGCGTACTCCTTGGGTGCTTCAAATGGGTAAGTCAACCGCAGATGGGTACAATATATTCCACCGAACGATTGAATCCAGTCAATAATCGTGACGTACAATCAGATATTGAAAAGTGCGAAGACGACTTGGACCAACAGATCAAGATATTCCAAGTATGTGATACAAGCAGATTTCTTTTCTTCATGTACTTATCACTCCGAAGTAGTTGAAGTAAGCTACGACATGTTTGCTACATGCAGAAGCCTGATCCTTATTGAGTGCGGGATTACTGATGCATAAGGACCAGCGCGAAGCAATGGAAATACAGCGAAGAGACTTCAGTGACCTCAAAGACTTAGTAATGCAAACATTAGCTAACAAGGGAGGAGAATTAGCACAAGTCAACGAGTTCAAGGAGAACACCCATGTGGCGGAAGCGCTTATGCTCCAAGGCCAACAACTATTACACCAGGAATCAATGGTGCGTCTGCTTTTGACCGACTTCGTCTAGGCTGACAGTCGGGTTGATTTTGTAGGACTGGTCAGCTGTGCGTCCGGAGTCTGAAGCGTCTCAGCTGATGGTCACAGACATCCGAAGTGACTCCCCCCCGCCACTTCCTACTGACAGTCAGCGATATCTGGAACAGCAGCGTAAAGTGGTTCAAAGAGGACTGATTCAGCTGCATGAATTGACTGGGATACCTCCCAGTATCAAGTTGATGAACGGTGAAGTCAGACGAATCGGCGACTTGGCTGTTGCAGGAGGAACATACAGCGATATATGGCAAGGTCTTTGGCTGGGTCAGAAGAAGGTGGAGAGAGCTTTGTTTTCTACGCAAAGATGGGATGTTCACAGGACCTAACTAGGTTGCTCTGAAGGCCTTGAGGAATATTAAGGCAACCGATTCCAAAGCCCAAAAGGTAGATTTGTCCAATCAGAGAATGTTGTAGTTACTCAGGTACCCTAAGCGCTTCGAGCAAGAAATTAATATCTGGGCAAGCTTGCAACACGAGCACATTCTTCCATTTTATGGGATAGTGACAGATCAAGGACAACATATTCAAATGGCACGGAAAGAATCATCCGCTGCTTTCTTTTGGATTGACTCATCTCTAGGTATCCCCTTGGCAAGATTACGGAAACGTGCTTGAGTAAGTGGCTATTGCTATAGGTCCTTGCCCATTTTACCAAGACTCGTAGATACGTAAAGCGTGTTTCTAACGCTAATAGAATTCATCTAGTATGGTTCAAGCCTTTTGCGTCATATCGCGTCCTCTTCCTCAATTCGATATTTGTCTAGTTATCGGGAGCTGCGAAAGGTCTCGAATATCTGCATAGTCGTGAGATCATTCACGGGAATAGTGAGTAATATCGGGCCGTCTGCTTTCTCGTGAACAAGCTGACTGCCAATAGTGAAATGCGTAAGTTCATGTGATGATTTGTATAGTCTTCCAGGTGACCCTTTGCAACACAGGCCAACATTCTCGTCTCTCAGGAAGTCCGTGCAAATTTTTTCAGTATGTCGAATCTACTAATGAAGGCCATTTGTTTTGTAGAAAGAAGCCTGTATTTGCGATTTCGGAATGTCCAAGGTTATTGAAGATGTGACTGAGAAGAGTGCTTCAGCGACCCTGACCGCCTCTGGAAGTGCCCGCTGGCTTGCACCCGAGTTGATCGAGGGTAGTGTGACTTCACCTACCAAAGAGGCCGACACATATTCATATGCGATGGCCGTTCTTGAACTCATAACAGGTAAACACCCGTTTGCAAATCGTCGCCGCGATGCATCTGTCATCCACGATATCGTGGTGCTGAAAAAGTTTCCCATGCGTCCAACAGAGAGCGACGTGCTTCCATGGCTTACGGACAACCTTTGGTTGCTGATGACGGACTGCTGGAAAGTCCCGGCAGCTTTAAGACCGTCCATGGGGCACGTTTCTGCTCGCATTGCAAATATCGACGCAGGTACTGACAACGCGAGTCTACTCGCACCAATTCTGGAGTCTGATGATACTACGGACCCATCCTGATGGGTACCAGTTCCCTTCAAATGCTTACTACGTATGATCCGTACATGATATTACAATCAACTTCCTCCACTTCCTCCTAACCAGGTGTTTATCCCATACTCTCTCATACCCCACAAGGTTTTTGGTCTCAGTATTGGTTCGCAGAGAAATCGATCCCATAACCCATAGCCTTTCGTAATTTAAACCTCTTTGATTTTGGCATTTTTTGATCTGGTGCTGGCTAACTTAAATGACATGAAAATCATCCAGAATGAGAATTAGGCTTGATATATATTTTGATCAACCCATAAGGCTCAGGTAACTAGCTTCTCTGGCCAGATTTCAAGGCAAACAAGCAACAGTATGTAGTAATAGCATGCAAACTCAATAGAATTCAATGAAAATCGGTTTATGTGGAATAAGGGCCAGGGCAGAAGCTCATCCAGGCATGTGTCAATCCACCTGGATCGAGTCCTCGAAGCTCCCAATAGTGCTGTTGTGAATCGTTCATTCCAGAGGTTTGCGGGGGAGAACTGTCGAAGTTTTTCTCCCTATAATCGTAGGGAGAAGGGGTGCCTGTCTTCTGGTTACACCAATGGCAACAAGTATATCTGCACCTTGGTTGTAAATCTTGGAGAGGGACCTTGCCGAGAGGGGGCATTGATATGACTGCTGGAGAAGCAGACAGGAGCTAACCGTCTGCTTGATTTGCAAACATTTGTTTAAACTGATGAATCAAGAGGCCCCTCAGCATGCAAACCTCCATATCACACTTCTCGCAATGATTGTAAGAATGGGCAGGCCATTCCCTAATAATGCATTGAACATAGTGAGACAAGTCAAACAAGCCAGCAGATTCAACCCCAGAAGCATCAGCAAAGCCAAAGAATCAACCAGAGTGCCCTGTAGTATCTCCAACCAGGGCTATAGTGATATGTAGCCTGTCTTGGACTGGTATTACCCACCAGAGGTGGTTTTATTGTTGTATCTACTCAACTTGCATTGTCCGATATGTAGCCTGTCTTGGACTGGTATTACCCACCAGAGGTGGTTTTATTGTTGTATCTACTCAACTTGCATTGTCCTTGTCTGATAATGTACACAAAGCCACAACGACAAACAAATGTAAAGTGGAACATGAGGTTGTGACCAACGTTGAGCTGCTGAGCTCGCCGTTTTGTCCGTCTCCCACATCTCATCGTGCCTCTCTTCGCGTCGCCCATGTCGGCGTCGTCGTCGCCGCGCCCGTCCCACACAACTACTCTCCTCTCCAAAAAGGACAGGCTCCCTCCTCTGGACATCCCTTCTTATGAACCCAAGCACGGCGAGTCGCCCCATGTCCAATCCTCCCTTAACGCACAGGTACGCTTATCGTCGCGTTCATCCATCTCTTGCATCCAATCACCTATCAGCAGCCAAGTCTACACGTCTCTCCTGCACAAGAGGAGCCTCCATCTGACCACGATTACTCCGTCTCGCGTTCGACTTCCGTCACTTCCACTCTTGATCCCTATTATTTTGGAATCGGGTCTCCCACCGACTCTCCATTGCCCCCTCTTCCATCTGCCACCCTCGGCCTCACTGTGACGCCGGAACAACGTAATGTCGTCGAACCCGTCACCCCAGCAAGAGACCCAGCAGCAATTGATCGTCGAGGGCTTGTAGGCGTTGGTGAACTTACGACACCTCGGTGGACTAGGGCTGAGTACCAACAACCTGAACCACCGCTCCCTGTCCCTGAAAAGTTCAAGGACGCCGAGGATTATCAAGTTGTGGCCCCTGAGGACGCGGAGGAGGACCCACCTGATAGTCCTTGGACAATCGAAGCTGTTGATGGCGAGCCATCGGAGAAAGAGGATGTACGCGCTCCACGACCTCTTAATTTTTTTTTACTCACAGATAACATCAGCCGGATATACAACCTCTTCGGACGCTTCGCAGTAAACCTTCAATTGCAGACGAGAGTGGTGGCGAAGAGATTCTGTACCCTCGGCAGCCTTCTGCTCCACTCTCCGGAATTTCGACTGAAATGCAGACGACCTCTCATGAACCTTTTTTTACGACAGAACCAAAAGCATTACAACAAGTAGTTGAGGATGATCCTCCCCCCTCTTCTTCTCCACCAAGTGCCTATGTTGCATCGGTTAGGAAGGCCAAGAAGCGGACTTCTGGCGATTTTGAAATGGATCATTTTGGATCTTTGGTGTCAAAACGTACTGGGTCTCAATCCATTAAAGATGAAAAATTGTCGGCAAGGAAGCACAGGAGCCTCAACGTTAGCTCCTCTTCGTCCTCGTCATCGGCTCGCGAAACCAAAGGAAAGGAAAGACGGAGAGAAAGTATTGGTCTCACTATCAACAGCCTGAAATCGCCAACAGGTAAATCACACTCTAGGCACGCTTCGTCCGGCTCCAGCAGTGGAGAATATCTCTCGCAGCGTCGTAGTCACACAACAGACTTTTCTCACCTGCCGCCTTCCCCTTCTTCGTCCTCAATACAACAATTCCTTCGACACCCTTCAACTTCTGGTACATCAAACACCCCCCCTCTTCCGAAGGAGTCCAAGGAAACTACACACATCATGTCCAACATGGGACATTCCCTACTCCGAGGTGCCCAAGAAGGTTGGGCCGTGCAGGACAACGAAGCTGCTTTTGCTGCCATGCAAAAACTCGACGGTCTAACGGGGAAGACACCACGGTCGCGGGCTAGTGTCGGAAGTCTTGTTCGTAGTTCAGGTTCCAGTCGGCCGGTGACTCCTGCAGGTAAGTCAGGCGGACAATGGGAAGGAGTGGGAGCTATTGATTCCGCGAAAGTGTCCAATGGAGTTCTCAAGGAGCGGGAACCACGTCAAAGCATTGGACTTGGTATTGTCAATACAGATGTTCTAGGCAACAACCCCGATGTGGCTGGGACCACCATTAGTAGCGACGAATTTTCAAGTCGCTCACTTAGCTCGGAGAAGACGCCTAAGAAAGCGGGTACAAATAGTGCTCGTTCAAGCTTTACTCCTAAGCGCGGATCCACTTCGTCGACGACTTATACAAGCACCCCTAGCTCGCGTGATTCAGCCTCGATGTCTGCCAACACAAGTTTAACTTCGGTGTCTGCGGCTTCTGGTCGGTATTCAACAAACAAGATAAGGAGAAATAGTGCCGGGAGTGACATCTCTAGCATTCATTCCGGCGATGGCGTTTCTCTCAAGGATCGCGTCATTGGCCTTATCAGCGGCGAGGGTGCTGAAGATATTGTCGTGCCGCCAGTACCTCCATTACCAAAGGATCTGTCAAACTACCGCTCCCCCCCTGGAACGACTGGTAGTCTCAACTATCCCCAAATATCGGTTCAAGAAGAGAGGGAGAAACCCATTGTACAGGCAGAGAAAGTCATTTATCAGGATGGCTCTCAAAACCCCACCGCATCTCCTCAAGTCTCGTCATTCTCGAGTACTGCACCACTGCCCGCTTCTTCACCGCAAGGACAAAGTAATCGGCTCAGTCAGCACTACACTCCAGGTTACTCTAGTACCAATGCTGCTTCTGCGCCTGCAACAGTTGTACCTAAGACCCCGTCGAAGAAATGGAGTTTTTCGAGTGCTCTCAATTTGAATTTCTCCGGTTCACCATCGTCTTCCAGCTCGAAATCAGGATTTAATTTGAGCCCCAGGGCCGTTACTTTGGGTCAACATATACATAAGTCGACTTCTAAGGATCAAGGGATTGCCCCGAACTCTTCATCAAAGCCTTGGGAGACTAAACAACCGGATGCAATGGTGTCAGCTGGTTCTCTGGCATCCTTGTCGTCGGTTGGGTCAGTGCGCACTCCTGCATCGCTGTTCACCTCCAAGACACCAGATCAAAACCATACTACTAGCCGTGCTGGCACAGGGTCCAGTGGTGACACTAATCATACTACTTCTGGATTGTCAGTCCCCCAATCTGGGCCTCTCAGCCCTTCTTCTGTTCGTCGTGGACAGTCAAAACGCCTCACGCCTTCTTCCATCCCCTTCTTTCGTCGTTCATCCTCCCAATCTATGCAACTCCCTCCTTCACAATCTACGGTAACGTCCCTCTCACCCACTCACTCGTCTACACAAGGACGGCAAAGGCAAGATACTCCTCCTCGAGAGCAGCACAATCCGCCTTCACAACACAAGAAATCATCCGTGTTGAGCCTTGGGCTCCCTTCTCTGCTCAAGTCTAGTTCAAGGAGAAGCCTCCATTCTGATTCAAAGGAAACTGCCAAAGAACTCCAAAAGTTGAAGGAAGCTGATAAGCAGAGACATAAGAAAGAGGAAAAGGAGAGGAGCGAGAGCAGGATATCTGTATTGATGGGGGGTAGGAAGCGAGGGAAAGTGAGTCAACTATCCTTTGACAGAGAAGTGAGAATCTAACCCAATCCTTAGACGCTGTCTTCCAGTGATCAGAAGAAACCCAAGTCTCCTGAGAATCTACCCCCGATGCATATGTCCGCTTTGGAACCTGTGACCGCCCAACGCGTTGCCCGCTTGAAAGCTTCCAACTCAACATCGACCCCCGTGATGCAAACAACAATTACTCGAACGACTTCTTCTACTTCCCGGTTAATGTCTCAGACGGTGAGTTCCATGCAGAAGCAGTCCGACTCTTCCCTTCGCAGCCGTAATCAACTTCCAACAATTGCTGGATCGCCATCGGTTGGAATAAACGGAACAAGTGGCTCTCAGACGATGAAGGAGGGGTTAACATCGTCTATGATGAATTCTGTTTCTGGCCTGCCGAATCAGACGCCGACGAAGATACCTCGGATATCTAGCCGCACCTCAACGACAGCTTCGCCTCCCTTGAAAGGATCTGGGTCTGCTCTAAGCGTGCGCCGTGCCAGTGCCGTTATCGGTCTTGGCGAATCCATACTTTCCTCCGGCAATCCTTCCCCATCTGGTACTGCGAATGAGTTTGGGGTCATTGAGGTGGAAGAGACACCTGCGAAGACATTTAAACATTCATCTCTTCGTGTATCACCGGCCCTGTCTACATCTCGTGTACCTCGCCAATCCATTTCAACTGCCACCACATCCACCTTTAGGAAAGGAAGCCGGGACTCCGTTTCATTTACTGCGCGTAAAGCATCCACCGGCTCAGTCACTTCCATATCGACCCCAGCGGCGCCAACCGAGTCTACTTCTCATCATCGCTTCCCTGTCCTCTCCCCGTCAAAACTGAAGTTACTTACGCCCAAGATTTCGCTCCACACGACACGCTCATCGAATAAATCGGGGCATGGCATCCAACGAGCAATGAATTCTCCTTCTTCTAGCCGCCAGTCTCTCTCCACACCATCTCCTGCACCAAGCACGGTAGATGAGGATGAACTTCTTGGTGACGAAGAGATGCTTCACTATATTCGACGCCAACAAGCCAAGAAATTGGCAGCTGGCGCTACGCAGGAGGAATTAGACGATCTTTTGCAGTTCCCAGAACTGCTGCGGCCGGGGACACCCTCGTCACCTGCTAGTGAGTTTTTAACGTTAAATTCAATACACTCTGACTCATTTCTCTAAGCGGCTCTACGGAATTCTGCTCAATATCTTTCGGACTACGAACGCAAGGAGATCCTTGATTATCCTTCTGTTTACTATTTGGGTGCCAAAAGTAAAAAGAAACCTGCCACACTCGACAATTCGACTAATAATTACGGTTACGATGACGAACGTGGTGACTATCTTGTTGTTACGAAGGATCATCTAGCATACCGTTACGAGGTGATTGATACACTGGGCAAAGGTTCATTTGGTCAAGTGTTGCAATGTCGTGATCACTGCACAGGGGAAGCCGTGGCAGTCAAAATAATTCGAAACAAGAAAAGATTTCATCACCAAGCACTAGTCGAGATCAAGATTTTGGATAGTTTACGGAAATGGGTGAGTCCTCTAATATCACCTGAGCCCCCGGTCTGACAATACATTCGCCAGGACGCTGATGGAACACACCATGTCTTAAGGATGATTGAACATTTTTATTTCCGCAATCATCTGTGTATTGCCACAGAGCTCTTGAGCATCAATCTTTATGAGCTGATCAAGGCTAACGGATTTGTTGGGTTCACAACCGCTCTCATCCGGCGTTTCACGAGCCAGATGTTGATGTCCCTTTCCCTCATGCGCAATCACCATATCGTACACTGTGACCTTAAACCAGAGGTAAACCAGTTTACAAGACGTCATAGGTAACGCTCACCCCCAATTAGAACGTACTCTTGCGACATCCGACACGCAGTGCGATCAAGGTCATTGATTTTGGGAGCAGTTGCTTCGATGATGAAAGAAGTACGTCTTTTTTTCTCTCATACAATTGATACTAGCTAATGGAAACAGTCTACACATATATTCAGAGTCGGTTCTATCGCTCACCGGAAGTTATCCTTGGATTGACTTATAGTATGGCCATTGATATGTGGAGTCTGGGCTGTATCCTCGCTGAGCTGTATACTGGATTCCCTATCTTTCCTGGAGAAAACGAACAAGAGCAGCTGTCTTGCATCATGGAGGTTCTTGGAGTTCCAGACAAGGAATACATTAACCGAAGTACGCGCAAGAAGTTATTTTTTGGTATTACTTTTATCGCTCCTGTTTCCGCTGAAAAAAAATTGATAGTGTACTCTACAGATGTCAATGGTACTCCTCGAGCAGTCATCAATTCGAAAGGACGTCGCCGTAAGCCGGGTTCGAAATCTCTCCAACAGGTCTTGCGTTGCACAGATGAAGACTTTTTGGACTTCATAGCGAAATGTCTAATCTGGGATCCCGAGCGAAGGATGAAGCCTGTGGCCGCCTTGCGCCACCCCTTTATAACTTCAGGCCGACGTCCCAAAGCAGCGTCGTCGTCAATCAGAACGACTTCTGCGCCCAGCCTGGCTAGTAGCAGCAGATCCAAGCAACTCAACGAGACTCCCAAGAAGTCTCTCATTAGTGCACCGACCCCTTTAACGGCTCGGACGGCTCGAACAACCGTGGTTGCTGGGGGTCCGACCACGCCGAGCAGTTCGTCGCACGGGGCCTTGTCACTGGGTCCGACGTCAAGATCATATCGGTCTTCACAGTCGCAGGGTCTATCCGGTTACTCTAGCAGAACTCTGAATGGCTTTGTCGTAAGTACAGTGCCACCATTTTCAGAAACGTTCTTATTCTAATTTGTTCATCAGTCTACTGCAGCAAAATAGCTGTTATATTCTTTTTCGCATTTTGTACTTTGCTTCCAACGGAACGTATACATACACATACGCTGCTAGATTAGGCCTTTCCCAAAAGTCGAGTTGGCTTCATACCCTCTGTCTGCTGTATTCAGTCTAACTGCTTCTCCTGTTGTCCACTTGCACGTTGCCATATTCCCAATATCACACTAAATATTCCATGGAGATGGAAATCAAGCTTACGAAGATGGTTTTTTTTTAAAATGCTAGCTTTTCTTAATGTTGTCTAATGTGTGGTTTACTTGATAATGAACTACGAAGTACTTTTGGATCATCACTCTTTCCCTAGATTGTGAGATCACAGGCTTTGTCCAGGCACCTGAGCTTCAAGAATACGTCGGTTCCTTTTGGTACAAGTCAAGATGGAATTCCTTGATCTAGGAAGACGTTCTTACCCCATCCTTCCAAACTCAAGAGTTCAAGAGAACCTCCGAAGTATCTGGGATGTTGTTCATCCAATGAAAGACAACTTGCTGATTGGACGCACCTGGCATACAGTTGACTCATGGGTAACCCATACCCTAAACCGGCTATTGTTCCAAGGCCAGTTTGGAGACCTTTGCCGGTGATCTCGCCGAAGAGATTGGTTTCACCAGAACCTCCAATGGCAGCACTGCCGCCCACATGCTGAGCAGCATAAGGGCCTCCTCCGCCTGCGTCGTCAAATTCCTCTTCTGCGCCCCTACCCGCCGTAGTGAATGCATATGAGAATATACGTGCCATATTCGTCTGTGAGACTCCGCCACCTTCGTCACGTATTCGAAGTGAGAAGTATTGTGAGGCGCCGTTTGATGGTGAGGGAGATATAGTGATTGTCACAGGTGCCAATGGACGAGAAGTTTGATTGTACTTTGAATGATGCTCTATAGTTGCGCGAAATGCATTCTTGAGGATTTCTGTTAATATGTATTCAAGGTGAACCGGAACATAGCTGGAAAAAACGACGTCAGGAGAACGAAGACCTCCACTGATCAAGGAACCTACGCAAAGGTAGCATCTGTATATCCATCGATTACCAAGGGCGGACTCGCCCCAAACGTAGCTTCACACAATTCCGACACAAACGAGCCACACATGTTGATCATGGCCTTAGGCGAGCACTGCAAATCCACTACGCCAACATGGGAGGTACCTGCATCATGATTTTCCAATGCTTGCGAGAGTGCAATGTGTTGTTCTGCGATAAGCCGTACTGATATTCGATTCATAATGGCACCATCCAAAAAGTTGCTAATTTGCGTTGGGGACATGTATCGTGAGCATTCCTGGAACCTTGTTACGAAAGACCTCTCAGCATGAAAAGGAGGCGAGTGAAACATAGCCCTACCCCTTGGCCATTGTCGGGATGTCGTTGGCATGGTTTCGCACAAGGTCTGCGAGTTGTTGTGCAAATTTGGCATTGTCAACGATGTTGGTGATAGGCGGGTGTGTAGCAAGCCAGCGGAAACTGTCTCTGTGAGTTTGAAGTATATTTGCGACGTATGGATTGGTGCCAACGATGAAAGGAAGTGCTTCAATGGAACGCACGCGTGTTGCGAGTCTATGGGGTATCTCGAGTAAGACACACTTGACCGAGGCGAGAACAGATTGAGCGGTGAGGGGACGGCCCAAGGAGAGCAGTGTCGAGAGATCAAGCGGGCGCAGAGTCAGGGACGCATATTTGGAGAGTAACTCGCCGAGTTCAGGTCCAGGTGGTTGTGGTACAGTTCGAAAATACGGTGTCCGCCGTGACAAAGGCGAACAAGATAAGTTAGTCGTTGTTCTCAACGACGAGCTCGCTGACTTGACTGTCCGTACAACAGCACTGGAGGTCGTAAGAGACATGGTGGTTTCCTCGGTACAGCCTCCATTGCGAGTCCAAGTTAAGTTATTTATCAACAACAATCTCACATCACTCGTGTTGTGTGTGAAACAAATAATTATAGAGGATATACAGGAGTCTAATTGTACACTTGATAGAGCGGTCTGTTCACAAATACAATGAAAAAACGCAGCGAATGCCAGTGACAGGACGTACGTCGATGAAAATTTGGTCCCTTGCCGGACAACCTTCTCCACCGCATCCAAAAAGTCCCGCTCCGACGCCACCTTTCTCCGCGCACGAATTGCGAACATACCTGCCTACATCACAATGTTAACGACCATTTTCAGTAACTCGCAATAGTAATACCTCTGTTGCGACAGACCGCAGTTCGGCACCAGTGGTGTTAGGACACAGGCGAGCAATTAGATCAAAACGAATGTCCCTCTCTACACTCATGCTGCAGGGCGTGATTTCAGTCATAAGCACTGACAGAATATCATATTTGACAAACCTTCGAGCATGAATCCGTAGTATATGAGCACGGCCTTCATTGTCTGGTAGTGCAAACTCCACCCGCCGGTCGAGTCGTCCAGGTCGCAAGAGGGCAGGGTCAAGGGTATCAGGTCTATACCAACATGAGCCACTGCGTAGAAAAAGCTAACTAGCATGTCGACTGACCTATTCGTGGCCATCAGGACTTTGATATTTCCCCGAGGATCGAACCCGTCTAGCTGATTAATCAACTCCAACATTGTCCGCTGCACCTCATTGTCGCCACCAGCGCCATCATCAAACCGTGCACCACCAATAGCATCGACTTCATCAAAGAATATAATACATGCCTTCTTACTTCGAGCCATCTCAAATAGTTCGCGAACCATCCGCGCACCTTCTCCAACGTATTTCTGAACGAGTTCAGAGCCGATGACGCGTATGAAGGTAGCATCTGTGCGGTTCGCAACGGCACGGGCACATAGAGTTTTTCCTGTCCCAGGAGGGCCATAAAGAAGTATGCCTTTGGGAGGGTCGATTCCGAGGTTGACAAAGCGCTCGGGCTGCAATCTTGTCAAACCAAGGCTGATTGCTTGATTTTAAAACTCACTGATAGCAAAGGAGTCTCAACGACTTCCCGGAGCTTCTCGATCTGCTCTTTACATCCACCAATATCAGAATAGGTAACATCAGGCTTTTCCTCAACCTGCATCATCGTAACGGACGCATCAATTTTTGGTGGTAGCGGGATTTGTATTTGATATTTTGTGCGGTCGACACTGCAGAAATAAGCCAAAAAAACACGGGAAATGTACACGCGTTGCTCACCCGACACGCATGCCCTCCTCAATGTCAGTAGCAGCAACACGGTCGCCGAGTCCAACAACAAACTTGGCAATTTGTTTAATGTTGATGACATATTTGTCCTGTTCGTCGGCCCCTTTCTGGCCTTGCACGGCACCAGCGGGGTTGACGGCCTTGGCCGCTGCGGCACGCTTGGGGTCCATTGGTATGATCTTTGTACACCGTGCAACTTGCAAAGGGTGTTCCTCACTCATGCGCTGTCGGTCTGCAGCAAGGTCCCAGAGATTAGGCGAGGCAAGTCCAGTGTCAGATTCTTTAACACCTAGAGAGATATTAGACAATGCAAGGCTGCTAACGGAATCGTTTTATGTACCAAGCGTTTCATTTATGCGTTTCTGGATGTCCTTGATATCTGATTCAACTGTCTTGAGTCTCTGGGCATACGGACCTTGTCCCTGTGCAGCGTCAAGAGCGAATTCTCGGAAGAGACAGACAACATACGTATGTTTTGAGGATCTGAATGTCATTGTCATCAAGAGCTACGTGAAACACATCAATAGATGTGCATAGCTGAGAAGCAGATCACACACCGACTATCTTCTCGTCAGGCTTGTCGTCTACTTTCTTCTCGTCTGTGAGGGTATAAGCGATGTCCAAAGACGCGAAATTGGAGCCTACACTTTTCCCAGTCGCTGTGCAAGTGTAAGTATAGTAAAAAGCAGGACAGCAGGCAGCAACTCACGCCTTCGGTGGCATTGTTCTGGAGAGAAATGAGAATATTCAGAGCGAATTGGCATTACGCGTCTAGTCATGTGACTCCATCGGCGTTGGCCGATCGTCCATTAACCACTGAGCGCTGAGCCTTCTCCCGAGAAACAGGCAATGGCTGGAGCTCTACCCAACGCACGCAGGGACCTTCCCAAGATCAGAGATGAGGACCGTGAGTCTCGCTTCGGTCAGGTATTTGGCGTCTCTGGTCCTGTCGTCATCGCCGAGAACATGGTCGGTGCCGCCATGTACGAGCTCGTCCGTGTTGGCCACGATGAACTCGTTGGAGGTCTGTCTTGCCTCTGAAATGACCAACACAACTCATTTGCCTCCAGAGGTCATTCGCATTGAGGCCGATAAGGCTACCATTCAAGTCTACGAGGAGACCTCTGGAGTCACTGTTGGCGATCCTGTCTTGCGCACTGGCAAGCCTCTTAGTGTTGAACTTGGGCCTGGTTCGTAGCGCCACATTTTCATGTTTTCTCTCTGAAGATTGCCCAGGTCTGATGGGCAATATCGTCGATGGTATCCAAAGGCCTCTCAGAGTATGTCTCCGTCTCTTTCCCTCAATCATGTGCTTAAATCACCAACAGTCAATTCAAGAGCTTTCCAACTCCATCTATATTCCCCGTGGCATCAACACCGAAGCTCTCGATAGGAGTCTGAAATGGGATTTCAAGCCTGCGTCATACAAAGTGTGTTGTCCAAAGTCTATTTATAACGGTTACTCAACCTTTCCAGGTTGGGGACCACATCTCAGGAGGCGACATCTTTGGTGGTGTCTATGAAAATTCTCTGGTAGATAATCACAAGATTATAATGTCTCCTCGAGCGTTGGGCACCATTACCCATATTGCTGAGAAAGGAAGCTATACCGTCGATGTCTGTCCGATGCATCTGGCGTGTCCAAACCCGCATGCTAATTGTGACTAGGATATTGTCCTTGAAACAGAATTTGAGGGCAAGGTTTCGAAGCACACCTTAATGCAACTGTGGCCTGTACGTGCTCCTCGGCCTGTGGCAGAGAAAAGGACTGCAGACTTCCCCCTACTTACTGGCCAACGTATCCTCGATGCCTTATTCCCGTGAGTTCTGGTTACCGTCGAGTGATTACGTCTTGCTCAGCTACATGCTAGTTGTGTGCAAGGCGGCACCACTGCGATTCCAGGAGCATTTGGATGTGGAAAAACTGTTATTTCTCAAGCCCTTTCCAAATTTTCTAACAGTGACATCATCGTCTATGTTGGTTGTGGAGAGCGTGGCAACGAAGTGTGTTACTACAAACTTGGTCATCGCCGTTTGCTCATTCTTAACATGACTTTTACAGATGGCCGAAGTACTGATGGAGGTAAAATCCTGTGCATTTGCTTCGCTTAGAAATTGAACTTTTCGAATTAGTTCCCTGAATTGACGATGGAAGTTGGTGATCGTCAAGAACCCATTATGAAGCGAACTACACTCGTTGCCAACACCTCAAACATGCCTGTCGCCGCCCGAGAAGCCTCTATATACACTGGAATTACGCTCTCGGAGTATTTCCGTGATCAAGGGACCAATGTGTCTATGATGGCCGATTCTACCTCACGTTGGGCCGAGGCTTTACGTGAAATTTCTGGACGATTGGCAGAAATGCCTGCAGACTCTGGTTATCCTGCATACCTCGGAACCAAACTTGCTAGTTTTTACGAACGTGCTGGAAAGGTTGTCTGTCTGGGCAATCCCTCGCGTATGGGCACAGTGTCCATCGTTGGAGCGTTAGTCTGGTCCTTGCTTCATCTTGCGACATTGGCTGAATGATTTCATAGCGTGTCTCCTCCTGGAGGTGACTTTTCGGACCCCGTCACTTCGGCCACACTTGGTATTGTCCAAGTGTTCTGGGGTCTTGACAAGAAGCTTGCACAGCGCAAACACTTCCCATCCGTTAACTGGTCTGTATCATACTCCAAGTATACAAAGGTCCTCGAGCCATATTATGAGACTACGGAACCTGGATTTGTGGAGCTGCGCATGAAGACCAAAGAAATCTTACAGAAGGAGGAGGACCTCGCCGAAATCGTGCAGTTGGTCGGAAAGAGTGCTTTGGGAGAGAACGACAAGATCACACTTGAAGTAGCAAGAATGCTTAAGGATGATTTCCTACAGCAGAACGGTATGAGTGAATACGACAGGTATTGTCCCTTCTATAAGACGAGCGCGATGTTGCGGAACTTTGTGGGCTTCCATGACGCGGCAGTCCGGGCAGTCTCACAGGGCGACCTTACATTCGCGCGGATAAAGGAGGCGACTAGTGATTTGATGTTTAAGCTCTCGCAGATGAAGTTTGAGGTAAGGGTGTTCCTCCTGGAAAATGTATTGTGCTGATCGTTTTTTCCAGTCTCCTTCGCAGGGTGAGGCATCGATCAAGCAGAAGCTGGATGGACTGTACAGCGAGATCCAGGAAAAATTCCGACAGTTGGCAGAGTAGATGTATATCCTTTAGTTAAACATAATATTTGTTTCAGATCGGGTGCGCATGCATGACGTGCCTCGGCATTCTCAGTTATATAACACCTCGTGTATACCCCACTGTCTTTCAACTCCTCATGATCTTCTTCATCCCAGTCCTCTTTGTCGTTGGCGGTGCTATTGCAGCCAGCCTGACGAATGCCGTCCAACAACCTCTCGATTCTCAGCTTACTCATCATCATCATCACTGGTCTTCCAATAAAACCATTTACGCAGCACTAAGCGATCATAAAGAGTAATTATCTCCTTAGACTTTCTTACACCCCACGTTTCAACTTGTCTGCAGGTTTTCAAAATTGATCAAGGCAATTAATTTTGCGGGAAAGATTGCATCGGTCCTCAATGACACTTCTGCAGAGTGAGTCTTTAGAAGTGGAAACGTTTGATGAGACTGACCTAGGCCAGTGTAACTTTTTTTGCAGTTCCAGACAGCGCTCTGCGTCGGCCACACAGACATCATCCAGAATTCAAGGACATTGTGTCATCGGTTCAAGACTATGACCTTGCCGATGCTATCGCTCTCGTGGAAGAACTTCAGATAACCAAGGACGGTAACGACGAAGATAAGAAGAAGAAAAAGTTTCTCAAGAAGCTTGTCCGAGCCATTCTTTCGTATCATATCCTTCCACACAAGTTTGACGCTCAACATCTGGCGAGGAACAATACTTTCCCAACGCACCTCGTTCTCCCGGAGACATTTGGCGGAAGACCTCTCCGCATTAGGGTTGTACACAGTCTTATATCACCAGTCCCAACCATCAACTTTTACAGCAAAGTTATCGAGCCTAACAACGACGCCTCAAATGGTTTGTCTCGCAGTTCCGAATAAGACCTGTCTCACACGTTCTATTCAGGTGTTGTGCATGTCGTTAATCACCCTCTTCTACCTCCGCCTCCAGTTTTCCAGGATCTCTTCTTGGTGCCCTCCATGTTTGCTACATTCGTGAGCGGCTGGTTTTCACGGGTGGTCTCATCATTCAACTATCATTCAGACGTCGGCGGTTCAACGCACAGGCCTTACTGATCTTTTCGATTTGCGCTACAGACGTGGAAAAAAGGACGAGAAAGGGTCTTTAATAGGGTCCAACACTGTTACTGTGTTTGCACCCACGAATCATGCTTTTGATCTGCTACCAAGGAAACTCAGGCTTTACCTTTTCTCTTCGTTCGGCGCGCGCACTCTCAAGAAGCTTCTGCAGTATCACATTGTCCCAGGACTTGTTTTTCACACTGGTGAGTGTTTTTTGTGCCTAGTCAAATTATGAACATTGAATATGGTATACTTTTAGATTATGTCTATAACAAGACAGACGATCATGTTCATTCGCATTATGGCCATCAGCGAGGAACTTATGACTTGTCTAAAGTCGGTGCTCTTGGTACCAATGACTACCCTCTCAAGTATTGGGACTCTTCATCTTGGACTCGCTCGGTTGAAGACCCAGTCGAAGGTCGTAATGCACCCGCACACCGTATTTCGCATTCTGTTGACCATCCCAAACCCATTGAGGCGTTCGATGTAGAGCTCTTGTCTGCACTTGCTAACCACACTCTTCATGCGCATGTCGAGAAATTCAGGTTCAGTATTCCTATTCCAAATCCTCATAACCGACACATCGTTACGACCAAGTTCACTATCAACGGTCACCCAGTTGTGGTATCTGATATTGTCGGCTTAAACGGAGCTGTCCATGTGATAGAACATTTGCTGGATCCAAGGGGCCATGATCATTCTCATAATGTACAAACTAATTGGGAGGATTGGGAAGAATGGTTGCCGCAATGGGCAGCAGCAGAGAATTGAATGATTTGTAAATTTATTCATATCAGTGTTTGATTCTATAATGATATGTCGTTTGAACACTTGACCTCAACCTTCTCCCCTGTCGAATATTCTTGCGAAGCTCTCTGGTTTACTTTCGCCGCAAGACGTTTGTGGACCCGGGTCTTGCAATGTGCATCCCATTCTCGGCCTTCTTCTAACATGAAAGGACGATCCGGATGAATGGTGCACACAGAACAAATTCGTTTTTGCCTGGCATTTAAAACCGAAATCGGACTGGGACGAACACAAGATGAGTATTCAATGTTTCAAAACCTGAATCACTTACTCCGCAAACTTTTCTTTTATGCTCATCATCCTCTTCGCGTCGTCAGACAGCGTAAGGGGATCGGGTAAGTCCCTTTCAGCCAAAAAATCTGTGACAGGTGCGAGTCTAGTCAAACCATAAATCCACAATGGGCAAATAAATATACCTTCGGCAAGCCGGATACCTAAATCACGCACATTCTTGTTCCAATCTTCTCCTAACACTTGGAAATAGAGTTTGATGAGGATGCACAAATGAATAAGAGGAGTATTCTTACCTGTAGCATCTAAAAGATACGCCGGGACCAACGATTCTTTTGCATTGGCCGTGTATACTGCCGGCAAGAGCTTATTACGTATCCATGATACTTGCCTTTTTGCATACTGTCGTGTCGATAGTTTCATATGCTCAACTGCGGCATCGAACATTGTTTCTGAAGGTTTAGGAGCGGAGAGATAGTCATGGAATTCCTTGTAACCTGTAATGTATCTTGTTAAAAAAGGGAAGAAAGACACGCTTTTCATACCGATAGACTGATAGATTCCGAGAGTGTAGTCAGTCTCGGCATCTCCGGACACGTTATTGTTGTTTGCGTTTGTCGCGATTTGACGCATTTCACGAATTTCTGTCAAAAGCCCTCGCTAAAATGACATCAACAAGCAAGCAAGTACGGTGGACATAACAACCGAACCTCTATCATTGTCTCCACCCGCTCATTCAATCGTTTCTCAAGAACTGACTGCTCAGCATGTAACCAGAAACAGAGTGTGCGAAACCTGCCGCCAGGAGACTGAGAATATATCAAGAGTGAAACCAAGCCTGATGAACCTTGGCTTGCTCGCAGACGGATCTTTGGACTGCTCAAGCATGATTTCGCTGACACGTCTGCCGGTCTCCTTAATTACGTTAAGACTTCGGAGGACTTTACGAGTGTCTTTCCAATGCCAACGATTTGCTACTACAGGATCGAGGATCGACAGGAGGGTGTGGAGCTTGTAAGCTGCGTCAGGATCCGCCGTCGCTGATGGCGGATGTTCAGGAAGGGTTTCAAAAAGAGCAAGTAGGTCTGGACTAAGGGAGCCAATTATGTCAACCAGTTGTTGGCTCATGACGGGATTTTGTGGAGGAACTTGTGCATTTGTGTCAACAGAAAGACGATTAGGGAATATAAGATGCTGCATCCAGTACGAGGTACCTCCGACCACTATGGGCACCTCAGTGCGTTTGTGTGTTTCGTCAATCTGTAACCCGAACGGGTTCAATATCTTCATCGGACAAGAGTAAAGCAAGCAGACCTCTTTCAAGGCATCTTGTACCCATTGTCCGACAACGTATTGTTCGCCGGGTGACTTGAATCCCATCAATACATGTTCGATACCTTGCCGTTCTTCTTCAGGAACTTTGTTCGTTATGATATCCATCCCTCGATAGACTTGCATCGAGTCGGCATTGATGATCCTAGCTCCGCGCCAGCCAGCTTTATGAGTGCTGTGACTGAGATGAAGAGCAAGCTCGACAGCAAAGTTGGATTTGCCGACTCCAGTCGTTCCACATATTGCAATCAGTGGCCGTGCGCTCATCAACTCGGTAAAGAAAGAGGTGCGCGCTTAGCGTCAGCGAAACTACCAAACAATTGTCAACTATGCTATTGCAAAAACTACTACTATCTACCAAATCGAGTTGCTTGAGACATATCCACCCCCACTCTGCAGACATGCCGTTCATGCCAATAAAGTGTACAGAGTTGCATATAAAATTCGATAGATCATGTTTTTGTGGTCTGTCAATTTAGGGGCCAAAAGGATGCGAGATAGTCATTCTAGGGTCTTGAAGAATCTCATAGTGCTCCTTCGACTGCCTCAAATGTCTCTTTAATTCCAGTGGTGGATCAGGCCACACATTGCAAAATATAAGACTGAAATCGAAACCCTTCAAGTATATTCCATTTAAATTGGCAGGAGACGATCAGGCCACACATTGCAAAATATAAGACTGAAATCGAAACCCTTCAAGTATATTCCATTTAAATTGGCAGGAGACGATCAACTTATGCCAAGGACATGACCGGGTACAGAATGTAGTCAGCAGTGCAATTTTCTAGAAAGAGAAGCGAAACACTACAACTGCTTCTACACACGAGATGAACAACCGCCATACGTAAGTAGTTTTTGCAGGAATTAGAAATCGCGTGAAAAATAAGTGCGGGTTTTTATTTATTTGATGTTGTGTATTCACTTGTCCTCCATATGTCTCACCAACTTCGTGCAGCCAGAGTAACGCTTGCGAATCTTAGGCCTGCTCCTGGTTCACAACACAAGGTATACATATACGCTCTCTTTCCTATCCCATCGTTCCAAATTTCTAAATCATTTTTTTTCCTTAGCAAAAACGTGTTGGAAGAGGTCAAGGCTCTGGATATGGAAGGACTGCCGGTCGGGGTGCAAACGGCCAAAAGTCGCGTTCTGGTCCAGGCATAAGGCCAGGTTTCGAGGGTGGTCAAACACCCATCACGAAGCTATTCCCCAAACGAGGATTTATCAACCAGTACGGCAACTCTCCCTGACTTGTTCCATGACGTTGGCTACACTACACACTTCAACGCAGGAACGCAAAGACATGGGCACCTGTGAACCTGGACAGAATACAACATTGGATAGACCAAGGCCGGCTGAGTAGTTCGCCTGAACAGCCAATTACTGCGCGAGAGCTGCTGCACAGTGGATGCATCCACGACGCTCACGACGGAATCAAAATTCTTGGAGACGTGCGTACTTTTTTGAAAAAAAAAAGTTGCTGGGGACAACTGACAGTGGATTCAGGGAGCGCAACATTTCAAAACTCCAATATACATTAAAGTGTCGCGAGCGTCGAAGAGTGCTATCAAGGCTATCGAGGGTAATGGGGGCAAGGTTGTGTGCCAATACTACAATGCATTGGCTCTTCGTGATTGCGTCAAAGGCCGGACAGATAGGACGGCTGCGGCGCCTACTCGCCGTGAAGACATTGGTATGCCTCCTTTTGTTGGCGTCTGTTCAGTGCTGACCCTTGAACTAGTTTGGTATGGCAAATACCATAATAGAGGGTACCTTTCTCCTGGAACGCTTCAAGCGCTTGGAAATATGCCATTTGTAGAAGCCAGATGGAAACTGCTGGCTAAACAACTTGGGGCATGGAAGAAGCAGGATTTTGATGTACAAAAGAAAAAGTAATAATAGTATATAATTATGGTTGGTCTAATTGGAACCTATCTGGAGAGATACTACGACTGCGAGAGCGGAAGGGCGAGGTTGAGCGGGACCGAGAGGGACTTCGGGATCTGTATCGCGAGGCAGCGTCCGAAGAAGACCTGCTGCGAGAGGAAAGGCTGCGACTGGGGCTCCTTGGTTGGCTGCCAGCGTCGCTGTTTGCCTGCATTGCGTCGAGAAGACGACTTTTTCGAGGCCCTAGGTCGCCATTCTCTTCGAGGACTTGACGTTTGGGAAGGCGGGGCAGGATAATGTCACATACTCTCTCTTCGGTCAGAAGAGAATGGACGTATTCGTCCATGAAGGTGAGCGAGTAGCCACCTGTGAAAAGAATGAAAGAGGCCTCGGGACAAGAAAGACGGGTGCATTACCGACGTCACGTGCGCGAAGTTTGCTGTAGTCTTTGAGCATGGGTTCCAAGAGTTCATACACGTCGACTGGAGGAAAAGTTAGGCGGATGTAGAGGGCAGCCAAAGCACGGAGATATCTGTGAGTGAGATAAGTGGGCGGTGTGCGGGCTGGGAAAGCGAGGACTTGCTTGAACTCTTCAGCACGGAGGTACTCGACGAGGATTTCTTTCTCGGGCTGGATCTGGAGGAGCTTGAGGAGGAGACATATGAAGGAAGTGGGGCGCTGGTTGGCGTAGACGCCGCCGATGTATGTGAGCTGGATGGCGTTGTCGATGAGGGACTCGGCTGGAGGGGGGTCAGTGTGTGTGCGGGGGACGAGGGAGAAGAGGACCAGTGAGGGCAAAGCAGTGTTCCTTCCAGTAGGCAGACTCGTAGATGCGGTTGCGGATGACGGTCTCGACTAGGAACTGGTGCGGATGGGCATGTGACTGTCACGGGAGACGGACGCCGTACCTGCGGGTTCTTGCCGTGGATTGCGAGTGCGCCTGTGACGGTCGTGTTCGCCATTGTCAGACGCGGGTCAGTCACGGGTCGGCTGCGACGCGGGCCAGTCACGTGCTAACCTGCCATGGACCTCGACTCTCACGTTCACCGCCGCCGTAAGTCGCACACAACCCGAACAGCGCTCATGATCACATCCCCACAGTCAACCCGCTCACGAACCAGTTCGTCCTCGTCTCGCCGCACCGCAACAAGCGTCCCTGGCTCGGCCAGCTCGAGCCCGCCCAGTCGCCCGACCTCCCCGCGTACGATCCCGCCTGCTACCTCTGTCCCGGCAACTTCCGCGCCGTCGCCCAGCAGAACCCGGCCTACAGCCACACCTTTACCTTTCCAAACGACTTCCCTGCCGTCCTGCCCCCTCCCGTCCCTCCTGCCCCCGACGCACCCCATCCCCTCCTCGCTGCCCAGCCCGTCCACGGCGCATCCGATGTCCTCGTCTTCCATCCCAACCACAATCTCTCCCTGGCCAGGCTCCAGCCTGGTGATATCCACCGCATCATCGACGAGTGGATCGCAATATATCGTCTCCGCGGCACTCAGCACGGAATCAAATATGTCCAGATTTTCGAAGTATGACGTCGTTATCGCTCACTATATCGTTATCTTATCTCTGTCTACAGAACAAAGGCGCAACCATGGGCTGCTCTAATCCCCATCCCCATGGCCAAGTCTGGTCTCTGTCCGAGATCCCTACTCTCCCTGCAACCGAGCTCGCATCTCTTCGTCAATATGCGGCGTCTCATTCCCCAGACAGTATGTCCTACTTGCACTCGTCTCATCTCGCTGTTCAACCAGCCTAGGCCGCCCATGCCTCTTGTGTGAGTATGCCCATGTAGAATCCGTCCAAGCCGGCCGCGTCGTCGTTGCCAACGACCACTGGCTCGCTCTAGTTCCCTGGTGGGCCACCTGGCCATTTGAGATCTTGCGTGAGTATCTTTTTCCGACTCGCAAACGTCACATATCCATCAACCAACTAGTCTTGCCTTATAAACGCCATATTCCTTCAATTGCCGAGCTCTCCACAGAAGAACACTCTTCCCTCGCCCAAATCTTGTCAAACGTAACAATCAGATACGACAACCTCTTCTCCTGCTCATTCCCGTACTCAATGGGTATACATCAACGCCCTATACCAAATGACAGCGACGACATTGCTCACTTGCACTTTCATTTCACTCCCCCTCTTTTGCGAAGTGCCACCATCAAAAAGTTTCTCGTCGGGTCTGTCCATGTCGCCTGCCCCTCTCGCTCCTTTTCTCATTTCTTATGTCCAGATTCGAGTTGATGGCCGAAGCGCAACGTGATCTCACTCCAGAGCAGGCGGCGACCAGACTTAGAGAATGTTCCGAGAAGCATTATCTCGACGAATAATCCTACTTGCCATCAATCTGCAACCACATGGTCCAATATGCCCTTTCTTCTTCACTCCCTTCAAATACCCAGTTAACCTTCTTGATTTCTGAAAAACCCTCCTCTATTTTTGGCTCCTCGAAATTATCGCGGAACCCAGTAAACCCGGCGTACGGTACAAGTTTTCGTTCAGGCTAGTAAGTTGTGGTCAGTGAGGAGGATCCATCGATTTCTGCATCCCATACCTCGCCAGCAGAAACCGATGGCGGCAGGTTGTAAGCACGGTAGAGGTTGTTGTGCCATGCGAGCTCCATAGAGCCAGTGAAATAAAAACATCTGCAAAACATCGGACCATCCCTCTTGTCAAAGATAGTCACAACACACACCTCGTCGGGATATTTGCTTCTTTCGCAACGTCGAGATAGAATCGGCGAGTCATAATGTTCCGGTTGGTGTTGTCTGGAGGACACACATCGGTACAACGTGTAGACTGGGATATACCTGCTCTTACCAACAACACAGCTCTTTCCCTCCTGCAGAATCCTTTTCGTCTCTCTTATGCACCTTTCACGCGTTTTGAGCGTGTCCTGATTTATATGTACATATCCAGCCGGTTCAAAATGTCGACGATAGAACGTCGACTTGCCCAAACATGGGTACCCGACAAACAGCACGAGCTCTTTTGCAGGAGGCACGGGTAGTAGCGGCGTAGAGGTAGGCAGAATCGGTGGCACTACCGGCAAAGCATGAGATGGATACAAGCCGAAGGAAAACAAGGACGCACAGTCAGACGGCAGAGAGGATACATTGAACCCAGGAAGAGTATAGTTTGTATGTGGCGCAAGTTTTAAAAGGACGCACAGTCAGACGGCAGAGAGGATACATTGAACCCAGGAAGAGTATAGTTTGTATGTGGCGCAAGTTTTAAAAATACTCCTGATAAAGAAGAGTCAAATCACACGGGGCTTAGAAGAAAGAATTTTTCCGACAGTACTTCTGGTGTGAAAAATGGAATGTCGATATTAAGCGCCCATTTGCGATCGGTGCTGGAGAAATCGTGTTTGTTGCCTGCATACTGCCGACCCGCGGCGTCGCCCACGAAAAAAGATTGAGCTCGATCTAAAGAGTGATGATATATATGGAGACGTATTGTTTGCTGGCACACGGACCTATTTCAATGCCGTCTTCGCGATATATGCGAACGAGCTCTGTCCACATGCCAGGCATAGGTTTCCTATATCCGTCTTTGGCAGTGGCAGCAAACAGGTGGAAAGGGACATTCGGGAGCTTCCAAATATCAGATTGAGGGGGGGAGATCGTTGGGACCACACGCTAACTCACTGCGGCAGCAATGAGAGGTATCTTTGCCTTCCACGTATTGAGGGCCTGAGGCTTGAGCGCTTGATTCGAAATGATGACGACTGCATAACTTGGGCGCGCTCAGGCATTGAGTTTGGACGACGAAGACAACGTACCCAGAGTCGGCCACTTCTTTCAGTTTGGCGGGAACACTGGCCCTCCACCACTCCCATGTCTCGGAGGGCTTCTTGCCGCCGCCATAATCCGATTTTATGAGGGTACCGTCGAGGTCAAATGCGGCGACCTTGACGGAAGGTGCAGGATGATAGTTGACGCCGTGAAGACACGAGCGAGAGGGACCGAGGGGTTCGAGCCATCGAAAGGAGCCAGTGGACGGTTCCGTGTGTAGCTTGTTAGTGAAAAAGGGATGGATCCTCTTCGCGCGAGGCTGCTCGTCGTCGAGATGGTCACAAGTGCGTTTGGCAGTGGACATGTGGCCGTGGTTACGAACTATACCCACGTTGTTGCGAACAGTGACTACACTGGTCAGTCGTCGTGCCATGCCCACGCCCAAAGTCATCTCTTCCGCTCCTCTCGAGAATGCAGACGCAAAGTTGGTTGCGCCCGTGTCTTTACTGAAAACCACTAACTCTCTCCAGATGGATATCTCTCAAGAAGCTAACTTATCTCGACAGCAACGGTAAAGAGGTAGCAATTACCTCTTTGCCTTCTTTCAGCTTCATTAACTTCTCCTCAGCGCACATGGGAGTACGCAGAACGCAAGACGCGCAATGCCAAGTTATATGATATCGACGGTGAGCAACTTCTCCTCAGCGCACATGGGAGTACGCAGAACGCAAGACGCGCAATGCCAAGTTATATGATATCGACGGTGAGCTAACCTGTCTCATATCATATCTTGGATGCCAATCAATCATCGTGCATCTCAGCTGTCGCTATTCTCACCATCCTGCGCTCAAAGACAAATGCCTTTCCCGTCTCCACAATCATCATCGAGCAATATCGTCCACCCATTGACAAATACATCATCGGTACGTGTACCGTGTCTTGGCTTCTTCTCTTCGACTGATCAATCAATCGCTAGAGCTTCCTGCAGGTATATGTGATAGAGTTTCTCAACTGAGATCCGCCAACGACCTCTGCAGGTTTAATCGATGAAGAAGAAAGTCCTGAAGTGGCCGCCATTCGTGAACTCGAAGAAGAGACTGGTTTCAGGGCAGAGAGCTTGCTTGATTCATCACCTGTGATCGTTCCCGACCCCGGTCAGCACATTCTTATGCTCCTTAGACCTCGCTCATCCCTCCGTTAACTAGGGATGACCAACGCCAATATGAAGCTCGTGGTTCTAAGGGTCACGTTGGATGACAAGCTGGAGATGCCTGATCAAAAACTCGACCCTGGAGAGTTTATCGTCCCGCGTATCGTGGAGTTAGCCAAACTCAAGTCCGAGCTCACAGGTGACGTGCTTTCATTTTGTTGAGCAATCCAACCTAACAATGGGGTGCAACAGCTTATGCTAGAAAGGTACTTGACCCTCGAATATGCGACAAACATCTGTCCCTAACCATCCTAAGGGATTCGTCATCGACGCACGACTTCAACATTTCGCAACCGGCTACGAACTCGCGACCCACTTCGCATAAGTTAGCCTTCCCAAGACCTCTAGTTTCCTCTTATGTATCTACCATCCTTGTACAATATCACGTCTCAACGACGCATTTTCTTCGCTTTGTCTATATGTTTCCTCAGCTTCTGTTGTTTTTCTCGTAAGGAAGCTTTCTTTTTTCCTCGAACAGTGCCACTGCTCAGGATCATCATGATAGGTTTGTTTCTCGCCTTCTCGCGATTTGTAGAGCTGCTCGCCACCTCTTTATTGACCTTGCCTTTGTTCGACTTGAACTTTTCGCGCCCCTCTCTCCCTTTTTGTATCGACGCCATGCGCTCTGCATAATCTGCTTTTGCCTTCTTTCGTGGACCGAGAATGTCATTTTCCGAAACGAAAGAATCCCCTGGTTCGCCAGACTGTACCGATTTTTTGTTGGCTTCGAGGTTCGCCAGCTTTCGTTTAGCATGGCTTCCACCGCCATTTTCCACCGCCTTGCTGGCCTCTTGAATGCGAAGATCATTAAGTAAAGCAAAGTCAGCAGGAGTGAGAATCTGTAATTTGGATGCTGAGATATTACCACTTGCACAACAAGATTGATCCTTACTTTCGTAGTAGCAAGAGTCGATATACGAAGAGATGCTTGGGGCTTTGATTGCGCCTTTTCTGCTTCATCCTCACTGTCGCTGATGACGATATCATTGTCATCGTCAGAGACATTGATCCATTCATCTTCAGAATCAGAGTCGGATGACTCTGACTCTACGCTCCAACCGTCCCAAGCACCTTCGTCCTCCTCTTCATCGCCAAGAATAATGCCTTCTTCATCACGTAGCTTTTGCAAATGATCTTCAAGGAGCTGATGCCTTCATGAGTATGTTTGCGAGAATGAAAAACTGGTCGAGGACGAACTGAGAGTCCTTCAATGTCAACAGCTGCATCCGCACTGTGACCAAACGGTAGGGGCTGAGAACCACTGGCAAGGCCCATGCTTGCATCTTTTCCCTGTAATGTTTGGTGAGTTTATTTCACCTCTCAGTTACAGATGGACTCCCACTCTTTCTCTGCGTTTCAACATGCCAGGATTCACCTCCCGGAAGAGTTGAAGTAAACCTCGTGCAGCCGCGGTGACGGCTTTATCACGACTCTTTCGGTATTCAATCAAATCGCTCAATAAATCTTCCTCCATTGACCACGGTTGCCGCCTGCAGACCTCTCGAATAGCATTGAGCCCTGCAGCGATAACTTCGCTTCCAACTCCTGGATGAACAAACTCGTGGGCGAGTTTGCGTATGACGGGAGTAACAGCATCAGGTGGTGTCAGATCATGAACGGACTGAGCGAGGGCGACAAGGATGGCGGGTACGCGGAGTTGTCTATGGGTCAGGTATTTGACAATGTAGGTGTAAAAACTCAGAATGCAGAGCTTGTGAGCGCCCATCACCCGTGATAGAAGCTGCATGATAAGAATCTTGTGGTCAAGAGAAAACCGCTTGTCATGGCGGTTTAGGATTTCAAAGAGCCTCTCAGCGAATGTTTGAGGATCATTGAGAAGTTGTAAAGCCGGGAAATTGACGGTACCCGTGGGTTTCTTGTGCTTTTTCTAGAAAGACATCAAGCCTTGTGCCGATCCAGGAGAATTGTACTCGCCTTTTTGGCTGCAGTGAGAACTTTTTGCAGTTTCTTGTCTGCACTTCGTGTCTTCTTGTTTATCTCCCGTCGGTGGTGTAGTGCTTGAACATTCACTTCCTGGCATCAGGTGATCAGAAACGTAGATAGTGGATGTCGTAAACCATGCAAACTTCGTCTTCGTCTTCATCACTGTCTGCTTTATCCTCATCGCTGCCAAGGAAGAAATGGACGGATGCACTTTGAACTTTGGTCACAGGATGAAAACATCCAAGGGCAATAATAGTCACTGGCTTGGCATCAGTCCTGAACGGGGTCGTACTTAGAAAAAAAAACACAAGTAAGAGGATACGACGTACCAAATGCCTTTCCTCCAGAGTTCTTTTGTCAAGATGACGGCCCACATAGCTTCCTCGCCATTTAGCACCGTCGAACCATCAACCAGCGACCGATTTGAAGCTTTGAACTTCCCTTTATCGCCTACAACTTCCTCTTCCATACCACGTTCGACCATACCAAACAACATAGCCTGAACTGCACGATTAAGCTTGTGGTTCTTGGATCGCAAATTTGCAGTTCTAATGTCGGAAAGTATAGTTTTACGGATGAAGGAGCGCAAAATGGGAGATGTAGTCCGGGGGAGAATGGGGAAGAGGCTCTTAAGAAGTCTGTACGACAATGAATCTGTTAAAAGACGAAGGTGAAATAGTTTGGAGCCAACTTACTCAATTGACGAAATGACATCTTTATTCCTCAAGATAACTAGGTTTTGCACCAGCGACTTACGCGTGTCTGGAGAAAGGGTACCATAGCTCTCAAGAAGTAGAGATGATATTTGCGTAGGGAAATCTGCGGTCTCCTTGGGATAACAGGTAGCGACTTGTGAAATGAACGAGACGAGTTCCCGAAAATGTTGTGCCTGCTCATCGGGATGAAGTTTGAAAATTTCACGAATACTATTATAATGGTTCCATTGCTGGAGAAATTCCTCCTTGTACCCCGGGGGGTCGCGCTTGATGAGGTTCTGTAATTGCGGGAGATTCGCAGTCAATAAGATTCCTCGTCCCATGGGTGGAGAAAGAAGAAAATGATAAAGCTCTTGCCAAACATGACCATATATGGTCGTGTAAATCCTTCAATCCTGTAAGTCAGCCTCAGCTTGTTTTCTCCTTCTTTAGTCCTTCATGCGGTTCTTCAGAACTTTCAAGCTCCTCCACCGCAGAACAAAGTCTGAACCATCGATTACTCTAGTCTCTGAAAGACCAAATCTCCGGGAGGCCCGCTCGATTTCCGATAATCTACCTAGCAATTTGCTACCGATCGCGACCGTCGAGCGTGATGTCCTGCCTGTGCCGCATCACAACGTACGCATTCTAGATCTGGAGATTGACAACTCTCGCCTTCAGAAGATACTAGCTGCTACTTGTGACGAACTGGCTGCCGTCAAAGCTCAGCTTACAGCAATTCAAGCCGAACTTTTTGCAGAGCTTCATCGAAGTGTTCGTCTAAGGCAAAGCGATCAGAATGAAATCAGAAAACTCAATGAAAAGGTAGCGCAATATGAGGAATTCATCGTTTACAATGTTGATAAAGCGATCAGAATGAAATCAGAAAACTCAATGAAAAGGTAGCGCAATATGAGGAATTCATCGTTTACAATGTTGATACAAACAAAACCCTTCCTGGTACCGCCGACTTCAGTCACATCTTAGATCGGCCCTTTCCAACGTGGTGGAAAGAGAGGCAAACCTGAGCGCGTCAAATCCCGTTGGTGTCGTATCCTTCTCGTTTGGATATCGAAGTCGAGACCAATACATGTCGGCCCTCCAACTAACGCTCAAATCTCGTTCGCAGCTTCGGCAGTACAAGAAGATTGCGAAATTCTGGAAGACAACTCGGCCCTCCAACTAACGCTCAAATCTCGTTCGCAGCTTCGGCAGTACAAGAAGATTGCGAAATTCTGGAAGACAACTGCTATGCAAGATGAAAGGAATGTCTCGCTTGTGACTCCGTCAGCCTCAACTATTTCTTCTATAATGGAGAATCTGCCTCTTGATCGGATGAAAGGAATGTCTCGCTTGTGACTCCGTCAGCCTCAACTATTTCTTCTATAATGGAGAATCTGCCTCTTGATCGCCAGAAGGCCGTAGACGATCTCATCGCTCGCAGGAAAGCTAGTGAGCCCCCTTTGCCACCTGCTCTTGAAGCGCCACGCCAACTTGAACCTGCTACTTTGGAGGCTGCTCGTGAAGATACTGGTCTGAGTCCTTCTCGTTCGTTGCCGCAGAGTCGACCCTGTCTCTCTCCCCTTGCTAGTCAGTCTTTGAGGCAGGAACTGCACAAGTTTGCATCTACCAGCCGTCTTTCCAACTGGCCTCACATCTCGAGACGGCCTTGGAGCAACTAGATCTCAATGTGCGCAGTTATCGTGTGGAATATACAGAACCAATCCGTAAGAAACAGCATCCAACAAAGCCGGTTCCTGTAATGTGTCATTTGCTATCTCCTGCGTCCTACCAACTTACTGTTGTACGCTTCAGCGCGACCGCCAGCGGGCCACGAAACGCCGTCCGATGTCGGATCCATTTGTACCAAATCTGGAATCAACGTTCCAAAGCTATTCCAAGTGCAGAATACGTAACGACTTTTCAGAAGAATCTGCTCCTCCGCAATCTGCCGTCAATGCTACGCGGCGTCTCCCCGACCCACTTGGTGACATAAATGAAGAAAACGAACATCACTTAGATCCGACCTTTTCGTCGAACATTCCGAGTCCGGGCTGGGTCGACTGCCAGAAAGAAGATTTCTTGTTTGAATACAATACAGAGACTTCGATACCCACAGCTTCTACGACATCTGTAATGAAAGAGTCACCTCAAAGAACTAAATCGAAGATTCCTCTGCCAGTATTAAAGACGTTGAGGAGGCTTTCCTCCACGCGACTAGCAACGACTAGGGCTAAAGACGCGGTAATCATATCGCACCGAAAGAAGACACCAGGGAAGCTATCTCCGACACGACTTCCTGTACATGTAGGGTTACGATGATAGATATATTAGGCTTGTAATAGCAGCCGTGATAAAATCCAAGCAATACAAGATACAATGATATTTGCACGAATAGAATCAAACGAAGAGGTGAATTACGAGTCCTTTGGCGATTCTGCGGCTGGAGAAGTAGTGGGTATAGTACTATCGATAGGAGAAGATTCTGTATTGGCAAGAGGCTTGTCATCACGGTGTGGCGGACCTTGGTTTGCTGAACCACCTCGACCCCTGCCCCTGCCCCTTCCTCTAAGACTGTCTCGCGAGCTTCCTCTAACCCAATTACTGGATTCGCGGGGAGGAGACGCAGCTGCCTTAGCTGGCAAAGGGACTTGCTTACTCGTATCCTCTGCTGCAACTTGGGATGTGGCATTTTCAGCTTTCTTCGACTGATGTTTCCAGTCTCCAGTAGGTTTCCCAGAGTCCCACTCTCGACTCTGAATCTTATCCATCTTGCGCTTCGCGTTCTGTTCTCGCGTCCTCCAGTAGGTTTCCCAGAGTCCCACTCTCGACTCTGAATCTTATCCATCTTGCGCTTCGCGTTCTGTTCTCGCGTCCTCTACGCCTTCTGTACTTTGCGGTTCTGAGCATTCCTAACACGTTCGGCCTCTTGTGTCTTTCGGAACGCCTCTTCGTCAGCTTGTACATCCTTGTGTTACAGATGAAAAGTGGGCGTTTAAGCGAAAGATGGAAGACGGACCAATCTCCGTTGTTTAATCTTCTCGTTCTGTTCTTTTATTCTTGCCATGCGCTCAGCAAGGGCCTCATCGCTCAATTTGTCCTGGAAAAATGAGATTGCACACTGACAACAGAAAATGTACCCATGCGCTCAGCAAGGGCCTCATCGCTCAATTTGTCCTGGAAAAATGAGATTGCACACTGACAACAGAAAATGTACATACTCGTTGAGGACCACCAGTCTTAACACGTTCAGCGTTGACATAGGGCTTCTTCTTCTCTGCTTTCTGAGCGGGGAGGTCGGTGAGGACTGGACGTCTGGCTGAGTCGAAGATGCCTCCTGGACGGAGAGCTGTCAAAATCGAGGCCCAATGAATTTTGGGTGGCCATGGGTGGAAGGAGATTATTTAACCCTAACCCCAGGCACATGCGGCTTGATCCTAATAAAGGTCGCGTCTATCGATTATCCTTCCGATCGACCTCCATCATGTCTCTCTCCAACAAGTTGTCTATCACCGACGTCGACTTGAAGAACAAGCGCGTTCTCATCCGCGTCGACTTCAACGTCCCTATCCAGGATGGTGCCATCACAAATCCTGCTGTATGTTCATCTAATCGGTCTCATTGATCATCGTCTTATCTCTGTAATCGTTCAGCGTATCGTTGCAGCCTTGCCCACCATTAAATACGCACTTGACAATAGTGTGTATTATCATTTATATTTCGATATCACTCACAGCACATCTCAGACGCGTCTGCCGTAATTCTCATGTCTCACCTGGGGCGTCCGGATGGCAAGAACATCGCCAAATACTCACTTAAACCCGTAGCTACGGAGCTCGAGAAGCAAATCGGGAAACCTGTACAGTTCTTGAGTGACTGTGTCGGACCTGAAGTCGAGAAGGCTGTGAACAGCGCACCGCATGGCTCGCTCATTCTGTTGGAGAATCTACGTTTTCACATCGAAGAAGAAGGATCGGTCAAGAACAAGGACGGCACAAAGACCAAGGCCGACTCAACAAAGGTGGCAGAATTCCGTGAAGGGCTCACTCGTCTTGGTGACGTTTATGTGAATGATGCCTTCGGAACGGCGCACCGTGCTCACTCGAGCATGGTCGGTATCAAGCTTCCACAAAGAGCTGCGGGATTCCTTGTCAAGAAGGAGCTGGAGTTCTTTGCAAAGGCGCTCGAAAAGCCTGATAGACCATTCCTTGCTATCCTCGGAGGTGCCAAAGTATCGGACAAGATCCAGCTGATCGACAACCTGCTCGACAAGGTATGTGGAACTGAGAGAGGCCACGTCGGTATATTATTGACGTTGTACAGGTCAATTCATTGATCATTTGCGGTGGAATGGCCTTCACATTCAAGAAGACCCTCGACCATGTTAATGTCAGTACTTTGCCTCGGGAAATCTCATTTGCGGTGGAATGGCCTTCACATTCAAGAAGACCCTCGACCATGTTAATGTCAGTACTTTGCCTCGGGAAATCTCAATCTTATCAACATGATGTCATCTCAGATCGGCAATTCCCTCTTCGATGTTCCTGGCTCAGAGAAGGTTGCAGACCTTGTCGAAAAGGCAAAGAAGAACAACGTCAAGCTTGTCTTCCCCGTCGACTTCATTACCGCCGACAAGTTTGACAAGGATGCTAAGGCATGTTCCTGTTTCTCCTCCCACTCATTGACTAATTTACCTTATGTTAGACCGGCGTTGCTACTGAGGAAGAAGGTATACCAGACAACTGGATGGGCCTTGATGTCGGACCAAAGAGCTGTGAGCTTTTCCGCGAAACTGTTCTTGAGGCGAAGACCATCCTGTGGAACGGGTGCTTGATGTCGGACCAAAGAGCTGTGAGCTTTTCCGCGAAACTGTTCTTGAGGCGAAGACCATCCTGTGGAACGGGTGCTTGATTTATTCGGCATGTCGCTGTTTTTTCTGACTATTCTTCAGTCCACCCGGCGTTTTTGAGTTCCCTGCCTTTGCACAAGGATCCAAATCTCTTCTCGATGCAAACATAGAAGCTGCTAAGAAAGGAGCTGTAGTGATTGTCGGAGGCGGTGATACTGCGACCGTTGTTGCCCAGTATAACGCGGAGGACCAGATAAGCCATGTGAGTACAGGTGGTGGTGCTAGCCTCGAGCTTCTTGAAGGAAAGGTACGCTGTATTTCGCATATTGTCTCTGCTCTTCTGATATCCTTTCACAAGGTACTTCCCGGCGTCGCCGAACTTAGTGAGAAATAGAAAATTGTCGAAGTAAGGAATCAAGGAACAGAAATCATAGACTTGTAGTGTACAAAAATCATAGGTGCCCGCTGTCCTGGGAATATATTATGTAATGTTCGACCACAATTCGATCTTTCGTGGCTTTACCTTGTCATTGACCAACCTTCCTTCCTGACGCGCACCATGGTTAGAATTATCATTAAAGGAGGTTAGTAGCTGCGCATAGTACTCATGACCAACCTTCCTTCCTGACGCGCACCATGGTTAGAATTATCATTAAAGGAGGTTAGTAGCTGCGCATAGTACTCATCATGCTTAATGAACAACCTAAACAGGTGTCTGGAAGGTATTGGCGTTTACCTTTGTATGTTGTCCCAAAATTCACATCTCACAGAACACCGAAGATGAAGTTCTCAAGGCTGCAATAGCGAAGTACGGTAAAAATCAGTGGTATGTATGAATCTTTTTTCTATTTGCCAGTACGTTTGATCCTCTCACAGGGCTCGGATATCTTCGTTGCTGGTTCGCAAAACGCCAAAGCAATGCAAAGCACGGTGGTATGAGTGGTTGGATCCTTCAATAAAAAAGACAGAATGGTCCAAGGTGCGGACGATGCTTTCTGGGGACTGTCGAATACCTTAATTCTTCGCAGACCGAGGACGAAAAACTTCTACACTTGGCTAAGCTCATGCCCACACAATGGCGGACGATAGCACCCATTGTGGGACGGACAGCTGTTCAATGTCTTGAACGATATCAAAAACTTCTTGACGAGGCAGAAGCGAAGGAGAACCAGGAGTTGGGCTTAGTGGGGCCGAGTGGAGACAGTGGACCGAGTGCCGACGACGTTCGGCGGTTGCGACCGGGAGAAATTGACCCCGATCCAGAGACCAAACCCGCTCGTCCAGATCCGATTGATATGGACGAGGATGAGAAGGAGATGTTATCGGAGGCGCGCGCTCGTCTTGCTAACACACAAGGCAAGAACCGATTGATATGGACGAGGATGAGAAGGAGATGTTATCGGAGGCGCGCGCTCGTCTTGCTAACACACAAGGCAAGAAGCAAAACGAAAGGCTCGTGAAAGGCAGCTCGAGGAAGCGAGGCGATTAGCTGTCCTGCAGAAAAAGAGGGAGTTGAAACAGGCGGGTATTATGTGAGTCGCCTACTTTGAAAGGTGTTTTCATCCTCTCAACGGTTATCCAGAATGCGACATAAAACTAAACGAAAAGGCATGGACGTGGGTTTCCTAGTTGACAATTCTTCTTTAACACAAACTTACATTTATTTAGTACAACGCGGATATCCCTTTCGAGAAGAAGCCAGCTCCTGGCTTCTATGACACAACTGAGGAACAGGGACGCGTCGCCGCAGCTCCAGTTGGTCAAACTCTGCGTCGGCTAGAAAACAAACGCAAACCAGAGGAGGAAGAAGCGGAGCGTAAGAAGCGCCAGCGCAAGGCGGCTGCTGGCAAGGAAAGTGAAGGGTCAGGGCATCAGACCAAGTTCATTGCGGCTCGGGATGCCCAAATCCAGAAGTTGAAGGAGGCAGAGTCCATAGGAAGAAGAAGGAAGCTCGTACTTCCGGCAGCTCAGGTCGGTGAAGCCGAGCTTGAGGACATTGTAAAGATTGGACAGGCAGGGGAGAACGCGAAAGCTTTGGTCGATGGTGGTAGCGACGCCAGTGGTAAACTCTTAAGTGCGTACGAGGGTTTAGAAAATGTTGGCATGACGAGAACTCCACGAACTGCACCGCAACGTAGGTCAATGTTTTCGCTTCCTTGATAGCAAGGCTGATATTCTTTTCTTTTCACAGAAGATACTGTCTTGATGGAGGCGCGTAATTTGCGCAACATGACGATGCAGCAAACTCCACTTCTTGGAGACGAAAATACACCTCTTCATGTTGGACCTGGTGGCGGTACAGGCTTTGAGGGTGCTACACCGATGCATAGTGTTACTTTCACTCCTAATCCTCTCGCTACACCACGCGAGAATGGATCGATCGTCTCAGCGACTCCTCTACGGACGCCTATGCGCGATAACCTGTCGATCAATTTAGAGGGATTTTCGGGTGTTGGCGCGACCCCTCGTGATGAACGTCTTCGCATGAATTCAGCTAAAAGAGCTTTGAAGGCGGGTTTCTTAAGTCTGCCGAAGCCCGAAAATAATTTCGAGCTTCTTGTCCCTGAAGATGACGTGGCAGACGGAGGTCCGGAATCTGTCGTACTGGCCGAAGACGCTGCTGAGCGAGATGCAAGATTACAACGCAAGCGGGAGGCGGAGGAGCAGGCAGCACTGGCGAGGAGGTCTCAAGCTGTTAAGCTCGGTTTACCTCGGCCTGCTGTCGTTGATGTCGACGCGCTGTTCCAGCGTCTCAGCTTTGATGAAGACTCGAGTTCTGACCAGAGCAATGCCCAGCAATTAATTAATGCTGAGCTTGCCCAACTTCTCCTCCACGACGCCATTACATACCCTCTTCCTGGAACAAATCTTCCGGGTCGTACTGTTTCCACGTATGAACAACCACCAGACAATGATGTCGAGGCGGCAAGAGCAGCTATCCACTTTGAGCTCTCTCTCGCTGTAGGATTCCCTAACGCTAACCCTGAGCAACTCCGCGATGGCCTCCTTGCTCTCGCAAAAGCAGAAGCCGTTGATGAAGATGCATCATGGGCTGCTATTCGACGACATCTGGTTTATGATACCTCTTCAAAAGCCTGGGTGGATCGGGTGGACCTCTCTCCCGCTAAACGTGTCGAAGGATATTCTGCTATTCTTGATGACGGCCGGAATACCATGGCAAAAGACGCATCCAAAGCGGCGAAGATCGAGAAGAAGCTTGGAGTCCAACTTGGTGGTTACATCGCACGGTCCCAGGCACTTTCACAACGAATCACTGATGCACTCGAGAAACTCTATACCACACATGTGGATTACAATAGCTTCTCGCGACTTCGGATCAATGAATCAGCAGTTGGACCACGCAGGTTAAATGCCTTGAAAGAGGAAGTGAAAAAACTTACGAATCGGGAAAAGCTTCTTCAAGAAAGGTACGCCGAGTTAGATCTGGAAAGAAGGGAGGCTCTGTCGAGGATAGCCATCCTTGAGGAGAAGGTTATGGCAGAAGCAGAAGCTTTCAATGATGCTCAGCTCGCTGAGGTGGAGGAGTAGACATGATCGTTTTCTTGGTAATATTAGTACACTTGTGTAGTAACTTTCCGGAATTGTATTATTGTTGTATTTTAATAGAAACAAGATCATCTGCCTGCCTTGTGGTGGTATTGAGGTGATGTTGGTCATCGTTCTGGTCTATATCTTAACAGGAGGCAAGATAAAGCTAAAAAGGGTTGGGCGAAGAAGGAAGCCTGCACGGCATTCCTCGCCCGCCCGCCACTGAAGAAAAAGGCCGCCTCTTTCTCTTTGTTGTGTCACCTTGCAATCCCCACATATAGCAGATTCTGTTGCTGGTGATGCATATACGATCAATGGAGGCGACTAATGACCAAGCACCTTCGATCCCTGTGGGGGCAATAACGGGGGGTATCGCTGCTGGTGCATTTCTGGCTATAATCATGGCACTGGTATGGTTGAAATGGAGAAGGCGCAATATCCGCCGACAACTGGTACGTTGTGATGAGGTCGGAAGTGTCCCACAAAAGTGTGCAAGTAGCTAACGTGAATGTTAAAGGTCAAAGCCAAGCATGAGGCTGTTGAACGTCCCGCTTTGTCCAAACCACGGATTCCGACTCAGAAGCCTTTCTTTCCTTACCCGACGGAAAGAAAGATCAAGTTCGAAGCGAGGTTGAGTAACGAGGGATCCGGGTCGACAAGCATGGTTTATGCGCTTCCTGAAGTATCCAAACCTAGACCGTTGCGATCCGAGAAGACTTCTCCACATTTGTCATTCGGAACCAGGGATCGCTACCTTGGGACAAGCAGGGTTTATTTACCAAAAATTGCCCATAAACCATCGACAGTCAGTTCGGCCTCCGTGTACTCGACAGAGAGCGGGGAAGAGCATCAACTGCGCGCGCCACCAAATCTCATCCTTGCTGCCACAGGAGGATTAGACGTCGATTCTCGTGGCGTTCAACGCTCAGTAACCTCCTCCAATCGGAGCTTACTGTCGCGGATGGCTCACGGAGTTCAGGGTAATACACCACGGCACTCTCAGACTAGTACATCAGCATATACAACATTATCGAGGGACTCATCTGGAGCGCCCATCGGCATGGCACTCTGAATGGGCACAGAGATCAGAACAGCTTCTGATGGAGACGGGAAAGACTCAGCGACGCATCCAGTGCGGACAAATTTGACAAACCCTCTAGCTTATTACAGAAAAACACACCTACATTTTATATACCACAGATATCAAGTTTGAAAACATGTATGCTCTACTATTGTATTGTCCTGAAATGCTGCTGTGCAGGTGAGAGAGGATTTAGTGAGGCCGAGTGAGTTCCAAATTGAAAGGAGGTACCTGCTCGACCTGTGCAACAGAGTCCTTGAACTGTGCAACCTCATTCCAACAGTCCAGAGGCGTGGAAGAATGACTTCTATGAAGTTTGCGAATGAGATTGTTAAAAAAAGGCGTCAAAAGAGCACACCTGTAACACGACACGACGGCCTCTGCGGTGGATTTGACTTCGGGAAACTCACTGAGATCCTTGCGAGATCGATATCTATCCACTTTGTTGCGTATCTCTTCCAAATCACCCATAAGCTCAACGCTGCTGGGAATGCGCCTTATTTCTTCCGATCCATCCTCAGATGGGCCTTTCTCGCGATCCAGATTTTCTTTTTCCAACGCAAGTTCGATTTCTTGCCTAATTCTATCGTCTTCCTGTCGCAAATTTTCGATTTCCTTCTGGATTCGCGAACGGATGCGGGAGTCCAAAGACGTTTGTCGTTCTAAAGAGGTTTCAGACGATTCAAGTCTGTCCGAAAGTTGGTTGACTACATCATTAGAGAACTGGGGATATATTCAGGGCAGATATACGGTGAGTGGACAAGAAAGCCGCACGGAAATAGGAGTCTCATTTGTAAAAACATGTTCGTTTGTTTCTGACCTCGACTGGCTGGCACCCATTTCTTCACAAATTGGGTCAAAGAGTAAATCGGGGTTACGTGTAAATTGATTCCATTTTCGGATCGAAAAACATCGTGGAAAAATGGATAAATAGATATAATAATTGCATAAATTATCTAATTACAGTCCAGAAAAAATTGGCAGTACCCTGCTCTAATGACTATCAAAAGAAACACCATCTGGAGAACACAATCTTGCACTAATTGTTAGAGACCACAGGGTCACTGTAAGTGGCCCTGACAGAATAATGAGTAAGCTGTAAACCCTAGAAACATACATATGATAACAAGACACATACATTCTCAGTCAAGTTGGACTGAGGATGAGTGAACATATACCTATACCTATACATGACACATATGTACTTATCCTACTTTGCAGAGTCCAAGATATTTTAGTACTCAAATATAGTCAAGTTATATGGACTGAGGAGTACAAACTTATATTGTACTTACAGTGTTGAGTCTAGACTTAAGCTTCAACCCTAATTCTCACTTTTTTGGGTGGATTTTGTAAGGCATTGCAAGCCATTCCAGATACAAAACCTATGAAAAATATTGGTACCAGGGCAGGAAAGTTTGAAATTCTTCATTTTTACAACATTTACCCTTGATCTCAATAACACCATGTAGAGGGGCATGTAATTGTAATTGTGTGGCATAAGAACTATGTTGAATGTAATATTTCTTGAGAAGAAGTATTTGCCATTTAAACTTTACAGTTGTAGACAGTCAAAACAATTGTCTTCTTCGATGATAGTGGGTAATACATTAGAACTGTTATCAGGTACAAAATATGTAGAAGGAATTGGTTTCAGTGAAATCATGGACGGCAACATTTGCTCGTGTATGAGCTTTCAAAAACTGCAATCCGATGTCATACTCAGTCAATTTGATATAGTTATATTTTCGACACCAACTCCCTTTTGGTAGTATCAAAGTCCTAACTGTACTGCATTTATTCAATTACAAGAAGCAAGTCCAAAACAATAGCCGCCGTTGCTTGTAACCAGGAGTCGTCACCCGTCCGCCACACCCGTGTAGATATGAAACTGCACCTCTACGCAGTCCATTTGCGGCGGCGGCCGCATATCTTACCTCTGTGCTTATAGGGTCCCATGTTCGCTCTCAAGTCCAGAAATTAGACTTAGATTTCTGATGAACATTGGTATGTTTATTCCAGGAATTCAGCGACTTATGATTGCTTCCAGGACTTAACTTGGCTACTCGTCATGGTATTCAAGTCTTGTGCGATAAAGACATCCACCAGGTTGAAGGCGCCGTCTTCATGCTATACAAGGTTTCGCCGTCCACAGGTGTCCGGTTTCGATGCGCAACTCACCGCGGAAAGATGTACAATATTGTGGAAAACCCAATGTTACTGCCTTTCGTGTATTCAGCCATAAAGGTATTATGTTGTTAGGACCACTCTCGATGTAGTAGATAGATCCGTATTTCATAGCTGCCGAACTATGCACGCTAGTGCTTTGCTTGAACCTGACTTGTCCTGACTGTCAGCCTGATTGTGTTCGTCACACTCCCCCGCACTTTTGCGTTTTCGAGGCCTTGCCGCTCCCCTGACATCACAAGGATGGCGTCGACAACGTTAAACGCCTCTCTTCCTGCTTATATGTTGCCAGGAGAACCCGCTTCTCATCCATCTCACCTCGAGGGGGACCCAAGTCTTGCTACGGAAATCCTCCCTGGTCCCCCGTCTCTAGTCTCTATCCAACAGTCTATGCTCAAGAGAGACCCAAAAAAACCTTCTCAGGCCAACTCGTATCTATTCCCCACTGATCCAGGATCGACATACTCTGGTATCATGCACGGTACTTTGATAGGCCATGAGCAGGAAGCGACCCGCTTGAAGCGCACAAAGTGTGTTTCTTCCCTTTCTATGTTCCAAAGACTCTTTTTGACTACCAATTGCTGCTTGTGTCTTCACTCCCTCTGCTTGCCTGTCCCACAATTTTTCGTTTTCATCCGTTTTTTCATTCATAGATCCGCCATTGGCCGCGCTCAACGTGCTTCAGCCCGCAACCAGAACGGCACAGTGTCAGGAGAACACCCTGTTGACAGCGACCTTGCGTCACCATCATCTCTCAATCCGATACCAGTCGATTTGGAACCAGAAACTATGATTGAAGATGAACCCTCAATCTCACGGTCAAACTCTTCACAAAATTTGCAGGACACGACAATCAATCCCGTTGGGCGCCCCAAAAGGAAAGATAAAGGGAAGGGGAAGGAGCCTGCCGTTGTGAGAGTAAAGGAGGAGCCGAAACCAGTTTCTCTTCATACTCCCGACCCTCCCCAAAACAACTCTGTGAGTCTGATTCATTATTCTCGTCGTTTTCGCTGACCCATTTCTCCAGTTGAACAACGATGACCACTGTTCGTCATGTCGTTCATACGGTGCTCTGGTTTATTGTGATGGTTGTCCTCGTGCTTTTCACCTATGGTGCCTCGACCCCCCGATGGAGAGTGTTGATGAGGGCGATAGCAGGTGGTTTTGTCCCGGTTGTACAATACGCAAGGTGAGTCGTTTTTAACGCTGTAGTCGTTCCATAATCTCCCTTCCATTGATAGCATCCACCCCGCAAACCCCCGCCATCCCTTTTGGCTCCTCTTATTCACCAAGTGGACAACACTATTCCCAAAGAATTTCAGCTTCCTGAAGATGTCAGGACATTTTTTAGGGATGGTCCGTCATAATCGTTTTTATCAATTTTCAATGAAGATTTTAATAAGTTGAATGTAGTGGGTTCCGGGCCAAAAGGAACATATGTTGACACCTCGGAACTCAAGCCATCGCGGCTCAAGTGAGTGCATTCAATTATGTTTCACAAAGTCCCGGATTCTAACTACACTTCAGTCGTCATGGGCAACTAGAAGAGCGCGATACACATCGTCTTAGGGATAGAAACGGGGCCCCAGTTCTTTGTTTTCGATGCGGGACTTCGGCTTTACCCGGAGGACTTGCTGCCGCTTCTCCTGCCACTAAACGTGCTCGACGGTCGTCCACTCTTTTGAAAACAGGTGAAGCTTGGAAGAACATCATATCTTGCGACTATTGCACCCTGCATTGGCACCTAGATTGTCTTGATCCACCCTTGTCAACCATTCCGTCATTTTCTAAGAAATGGATGTGCCCCAACCATGCTGAGCGTATCTTAGTAAGCATCGTCAAGCTCATTTCTGTACTAACTGAATTCTCGTTCTTCCTTAAGCCTCCCAAACGTAGGATCCCCAAACAAAACGCAGCACCTATTGAAATAACAAAACCTAAGCAATATAATAACGGCAACATTGAAGTCACCCACCCTATCGCGATACAACCCGATAATACTGCACAAAAAGTGGCTGTGGACGAAGTGTTAATCAATGGTCGTCGCTATCGCGTTCCAGAACGAGTTATCGTCTTGGACTTCTGGAACAAGCTCAATAAATCGGAGCCCCAGGTTGAAAAGTACGTTTTCGTATTTATGAGATGAATATACTCATGGTCACCAGAGATGCCAATCTAGCTTCCGCGATGTCCTCGCCACTAACATCGCTCAGTTCTTTGGACGATGATGATCAAGCTGTCTCAGATATTCCTATGTTTTCTCATGATCCTGAAGACTTGAAAGTAGCACAGGTGAACTTTGCTTCTTATTCTTTGAAGTCTTGTCTGCTAACCACCTATGGTAGATGTTGTGCAGCCTCTCAGTTTCTCAGTCACGACTCGCAGAGGCCTCTCTAACACAGCCCATGAGAAACCGTTCTCCGTCAAATGTTCCGCAGGGCGAGACTCCGTTGCGTAGTAGCAAGGTTATCATGTTGATGCCAAAGGTCCGGACTTCGAAGGTCAGTCATCTGAAAGGTGTGATCGTGAATTCATTTTTGAATATATGATAAAGTTGCCAGAAATCGTAAAGCCAGCTAAAGTAAATGGATCAGCCCGCATAAAGGCCTACCGTAATTCTGCTTCTGGTGACTATGTGCCATCATCTGTTTCAAAGAGGAAGAAGGTGAATCATCAAACGGTACCGGCACCAGAGCCAAGTACTCGGGAGTTGCGATCAAGGAGCAAGAACAACTTTGACTCTTCGTTAACGAGCATCTCTTCCCGCGTAAGTATTGTTGCTTGTCAGTCTGACTCATTTTGCTACAGCTCTGTGAAACAGGCCGATGACTCTGGGCGGGACAGTATGACTTTTGATGGGCCACTATTTGTGGCAGCACGCCCTCCTGCTCCTGCCAAGTCCCGACATATTTTGCAAGTTAAAGTAAGTAATTCTCTCTTGCTTGTACAACCTTTCTCATTTTTTACGGCAGGTTGAAGAGATGGACCATAGCCTAATTCTTGGCAGTGCGTCTGTCGGACCCTCTACTACAACAGCTGTGAAGGTGCTACATCCGATCATTTGTCGCCAAAGTCATACTGACTTGCATCACAGCGACGTGGTCGAGCACCCGCGAAGCCTTCAGCGACGACTAACGTAGAGGTCAAGGAAAAGCGAGGCAGGAAGAGAAAGGAGAGAGAGGATGAGTTACCCAATATTGACGACAAAGACCTGATAAACGAAAAATCAGAGAAGGAGAAGAAAGAGAGAAAGCCTAGAAAAAAGTCGACCCGTACACCTGCCCGCCGAGGTCCTACTTCTCCCGTTGTCAATATGGCGGGTGACTCTGCTCCTTCACACGGCCCTCCCGCCACGCCATCGCTCAAGATACGACTTCCTCGGCTTAATTCTGGTGTTCATGCGAGCCCTTCAATTGCTAACACCAACGGTGATACCCCTACGCAACTTTGACGATGTTTACTGCGCTCGAGAGCGACTTTGAGCCTCAACCTTGGTATAACAAAGGACATGCGATGGCATGCGTTGACATTGGCAAACTTAAAGACTTTTGCCACCCTGTCGAGACGATTATGTAATTTATGTGACTATTCTTCGCATAGATACTTGACGATAGAAAACATAATTCAAAGTCAATATTGAAACATATGTACACTATCTTACCGAATCGGGGAATAGTGTTGCCGTTTCAAGGAATTTTTGATGATCCGCTTCGTCTCTTGAATGTCTTCTCTCAAAGATCTTGTTGACGAATGGCTCCGGTTGGACCAGGTGACTCGGTATATTGCACTCAAAGTTCCATACGTTGATCTTTGTTATCTAGAATGAATCCACTCGAACACAGATACAATCTTTATGGCAGGCAGGAAATACAGATGAGCTGGAGAAACGCATGAGGTGATGCTCCTTTATGCGCATGAAGGCTTCCTGTATTCTGAGACACGTGTGCAAAGAGTACGGATTGAATTTGGAACAGCTGGTGAGGTCCTTTTGATGCCGATCATGACACTAAACAAGGATTATCTTAGGACTGAGGGGAAAGATGGAGGCAGGTTGGGCACGCATGAACGGTTCGTGGTACTTTGATCTCAAATCTCTCTACATCCGACCTGTAATCATAGATCTGATTATCATCCAGGCCTCTCAGGTCAGAAAGGGTGCATCTACTTGTCAATTCCGCTTTGACTAAAACCTCCAGGGCCTATGCGCATATGTGATGGAACACATTGAAAATGCTGCTTCCCGAGGCATTGTAATTGGATACGATCACCGACACAACTCTGAAAGGTGGGCAAGATTGACGGCGGCCGCATTCATTTCCGAAGGTATCAAGGTCCACTTGTTTCATGACCTTGTTCATACTCCTATGCAAGTAACATTTTACTAATTGATCCTGCATTTTCAACTCATATCTTCATGAAAAAAATTCCATTGTAGGGTTCCGTTCAGTGTCAGAAGATTGAATGCTGCCTGTGGTGTCATGATAACAGGTACCATCCTCATCATACTATCTCTTACTGATGTTTACTGATCATCAAAGCGAGCCACAATCCAAAGGTAAGTCAACAAACGATTCTTGAAAGAAAGTTAATACTTCGTCTCCAGCAAGACAATGGTTACAAGGTGAATGATCCTGTATCGCATTCATGAAGCTCACATCGTGATGAGTGAGAATGCAGGTGTACTGGGAAAATGCTGTCCAAGTATGACTTAGACCTTCAGATGATAAACTCAGTGTATTCAATCAATGCATTAGATCATTAGTCCCTATGACGAAGGCATTTCCAACTCCATTAAAGCCAATCTCCAGCCACGATCTTGGGACTTACTCGAGCTCACGACGTCACCTTTACTTCATGATCCCACTGATCAAATGCTCCACGACTATTTTCAGGAGTTGTCACGTCTTTCTCAAACACCGTATGGCTGTCATTGGGTTTCCCTCAGTTTTTCTGAGTTCTACTTAGCACGTTAAATGGAACGACGGCGGTTAAGTTCGTCAATACCTCCATGCACGGCGTTAGCGACAAATTTGTATCAGAAGCGTTCACTCGTTTTGGGTTTGCGCCCTATATTCCTGTTACGGAACAACAACAGCCTGATCCAGAGTTTCCGACCGTCAAGTTTCCTAATCCTGAAGAAAAAGGTGATTCGTACTCAGAATGGTATTATATCAATGTTCATAAATGTTATAAAACACACAGGCGCTCTGGTGGCAATTCCTTTAATTGCTTTTTGAATACGAGCTGACCCTTGGTTGTCTCAAAAGGATCTCGCCTTAAAGACTGCTGAAAGTGAGGGCGCAATGTACGTTCTTGCCCAGGATCCCGATTCTGATCGCTTCTCTGCCGCTGAAAGGGGGTAAGGTATCATTTCTCGCTTAACGCAAACTCTAAGACGGTTTGCTGCAGGCTTGATGGTGAATGGATCACATTTACAGGTGATCAGTTAGGGGTTATTTTCGGCCATCGTACTTTTGAGTTTTACAAGTCCTCTGGGAAACTTCTCAACAAGCTTGCAATGGTTGTCTCAACGGTGAGCTCCAAGATGCTTGAGGAAGTTGCCAAGGTAGAAGGTTTTAAACTTGTAGAGTGTTTGACTGGTGAGTGTTGCGTCAAGTCACGTTCGGATAGTGAATGATGTTGCGCTGTGTCGGGTGTGTAAAACCAAGGATTTAAGTTCATTGGAAACACGGCTCTTGACCTCGTTCAGCTGGGATATGAAGTTCCCTTCGGCTACGAAGAAGCCATAGGCTATATGTTTGGTTCGGAGATTCGTGACAAGGATGGTGTTGCTGCGACGGTATTATAAAACGTTGTTCTCCTGAAGTGTATCCTCATCATGACTGGTCTCCATAGGTATTATTTGCGGAAATTGTCTCGCACTTGCGCGTGCAGGGAATGACTCTGAAGTCCCATCTCCAGGATCTCTACGGACGGTGTGTGCTGGTACTCTCTCTACCAACTTCGTAGCTTTTCAACCCACACTGCTTTAAAAGCTACGGGTATTTTCAGGTATAAATATACGCAAAGCATCCCTTCTCTCATCATAACACCTACACTTAGACTAGCAACAGCTATTTTATCTGCACAGAACCTCCGATTATCGACAAGATATTTGCTCGTATCCGCTCCTATGACCATGTATGTACTTCATAGCAATTCGTTGGAAAGCAGTGCTCCGCGCTCATCACATCTCTAGACCAAATCGCAGGCTGGGCCCTCCTACCCTCGTGAAATCGCAGGACTCACAGTGACAAGAGTCGTAGACCTCACTACAGGATATGATAGCAGTAATCCTCCTACATATAAGCCTTCCCTTCCACTTTCATCGGGTCATATGATTCAATTCCGTGCGGAGAATGCAATTGAAGGAACAAAGATTGTCCTCACAACCCGGTACATCAGATTGACCATCTTCCATGACATCTATTTATTTTTTCCTTCTATATCTAGCACGAGTGGAACCGAACCCAAGGTTTGTATATTGACCTTCTTTTGTTTTTTTAAAGAGACGGCCATTCTCACCTGGTTGCTCAGATCAAATATTACCTCGAAGGTAGTGGCAAGAATCCCCGTTCTGTGGCCACGCTTCTTCCGAAGGTTGTAGAAGTTCTTGGTGATGTATGGTTTGAAGCAGACAAAAATGGCCTCAAGTACGCTTGATGTAAGGTTGTTGGAAGGACAGTCAATTTTTGTTAATACCATTCATGGAAGGAGAGATTGATATTATAGTGATGAAAATCTACCCTTCCGTCTCATGTCTAGGCTTTTAGCTGCTTCCCAAACTGGAACAGTAATTTCCGTCTCATGTAGTGACAACGCAAGCAGCCTGAAAATGAGTTGATCAGTATCAAGACAGGAAAAGAAACTGATGTTCCGACCTTGCAACCATCATCCTTTGTATCAATGATTCAGAAGAGACTAGTTCAGATCCCGAAGACGATGCCTGCCTCTCATTGACGAAGTCATCTTGAATGAACTACGGATGTAGGTAACGATTTTTAAGACACTGCGTTAAATAATGCACAAATTAAGGACACACCTGAGCACTTTTCTCGCCCACTGTTATATTGCCAACTTTTGCGGCACCAATCAAGCTTCTAAATGCATCCAATTTCTCCTGAGGGAGCGGCCGAACTGTCTCTGGAGTTGCATACAAGTCAAAATTGGTGGCCTTAGGTTGCAGTGGAACGTTAATATCTGTCTAGAAGCAAGAGTGACATTCCAATCAATGAACACTGGTAAAACGAAATTGATACCTGGAAGAATGCGCTCTTATTACCCTCGGCGAGTATAACGAACGTCAGGTCTGTGTCAAACGCAAAGCGACTGAACGGGAAGACGTATTCCAGTCTTTGCGTAGACATGGTCTCTTGCAATGCACGCAAATTTACCATACCTTAGAGTGTCTGAGCAAAAAGTTATTCTCGAGCACCAGGGATCTCACCGCGCTCAGATACTTTGCCTTCGGTGATTCCGCCTTCGGTAACGAGACAGACGCTACCTCTGGGAAGCTGCAGCCAGCCGCTGTGGAGGTCTTCATGTTTCGACTCGGGAGCAAAGGGCGTGTTGTTAATGGTCTCCAAAGACAGTGGAAGGGTGGTGAGCAGCGCGACAATTTGAGAGAGGGCATGAAAAAGTGTTGGAATTGTGTTGGGACCGTTTGGCGAGGGAAAGCGAGATATAGTGAGGCTTAGCGGGAGGATGTGCGAATTGCGAGATTGACTGAGACGTATTTGCGGAAATTATGTATGAAGATAAGCAAAATACTTACACTCTGGAGATGACGGAGAGCAAAACCCATTCAGCGGCATCAAGGTCTCCCGCAAGGCCAGTATCGGCAATCCACGCGATCAACTCGTTGCGGGTTTCTTTTGAATGGGACATGCTGGGATAGACGCGGGGAATAATAGTGGGAGGGACAGGTTGAGAAAAGAGGACATGGAGAGTAGGAACAAGCACGGGTGTATCGAGTTCAAGACTGAAGCTCAAGCTGTAATCAAGGTGAGAGAAAGAGCAGGTATACGAAAGCGGAGTCACATACGGTTCGGAGGTAAGGATACCTACAAAGGTATGGATATCTGTGGACCTGAACGCGTCTGTACCTAGATCGCGGTTGTATACCTAGTTAAGGTCAACAAGACGCGTGAAAATGTGGCGCAGATATACCTTTATTTGTACACCGAGATGGCTCATGCCAGGCACAGGAAATTTGTGAGGATGCGTGGGCGTAGGTGCGGCACGTTGTTGGTGAGTATGAGCATTCTCTACAGCGGATGCACACCATGGACTCTCGCCGGGGACGCTGACAGCCCAAAGGACAATGCACTCGCGGAGGTCGGCGTAATCAATGGCTGTTAACGAGGCCGGGTCGGACTGACCCCATCCACCACAGCCTGCGCCTGACCTGCGAGCAAGATACATCTCAGGAGACGGCGAAGTGTCCTGGATCATGGCGCGAAAGCGCACGAGATCCCTGTCTTTGTGTTCGTTGGGATCGTTGAGGGGAGGGATTTCTGTGAGAGCATCGGAGGTGGCGAACACGGAGCTGAAGTGGGCGGCAACGGCGGCAGGGAAAGCATCGAGGTCGTTGTTGAAGAGGCCGTTGAGGACAGCAATGGGATCGGCAAGGGCGTCGGCAAGAAGAGAGGAAACCATGATGACATAAGCATTATAGATCCTGGACTAGGACGCCGACGACGATGGGCCTGTTCAACAGAAAGCCAAAGGCCGCTGAGGACGACGAGCAGAAACGAGAGAAGGGTGCATGGCGTCGACCAGCCAGTGAGTAGAACGAGTTCTGGGGCTTGCTCATCGTCTGATACGGCACAGACACTGCCTTCAAGCAGCAGCGACTCAAGGCATGGCAGCCCATTCTCACTCCAAAGACTGTCCTGCCCACTTTCTTCATCGTTGGCATTCTCTTTGCCCCCATTGGCGGCCTCCTCATCTGGGGCTCGTCGCTCGTCACAGAGATGACCTTTGACTACTCCGAGTGTGAGAACCTCGCTCCAGCCACCTCCATCGCCGACCTCGTCTTCTCCAACATGCCCAGCGACAAGTTCAGCTATCGCCTACGCTCCTCAGACCAGAAGGATGCAAATCCTTCGAATCCCCGCTACGCCTTTTTCGTCAATTCAGACTCTGACGACCCTCAACAAAAACGCCAATGTATCGTCGAGTTCGATGTCCCTGCAGAACTCCCCCACTCTGTCATGTTCTACTACAAACTCACCAACTTCTACCAGAATCACCGTCGCTATGTCAAGAGCCTTAATACAGACCAGCTTCGGGGCAAGTTCGTCTCGTTCGACGACCTCAAGGACAGCGATTGCAAGCCCCTTGCCGTCACCAGCGATAACAAAATTATTTACCCGTGTGGACTTATTGCAAATTCTTTCTTCAACGACACCTTTGAGAGCCCCGTCCTCCTCAACCCGTCAGGTGACAATTCCAGTGAGGCGTACGAATTCTCTTCCAAAGGCATCGCGTGGCCTGGAGAGGCTAAGAAATACGCCTCATCTCCTAACGAGCAATACAATCTCAGTAGTATTGTGCCACCTCCCAACTGGCACCAACTTTATCCCAACAACTACACAGAAGACAACCCACCCCCAGACCTCAAAAACGATGAACGCTTCCAGAATTGGATGCGCACTGCTGGGCTTCCCACTTTTACAAAGCTTTACGGCCGAAACGATACTGCGCCCATGAAAAAGGGCACATACCATATTACCATCGGACTCAGTATGATTCTTGGCATGTCATGTCTTGCGACTTTTGACTGTAATATCTTCTAGACTTTCCCGTGCTTCCCTACAAGGGCACTAAGTCCTTCGTAATCTCGACAGTGTCATGGATAGGTGGTAAGAACCCATTCCTTGGATGGGCTTATGTGGCCTCTGCCGCGGTCTTTGTTCTCCTTGCCATCCTCGGTACCATTCGGCATCTTGTCAGACCAAGGTGCGCAATCACGCTATCTTTGCAGAAGCAACAATATCTCATGCCTTGTAGGCGTCTGGGTGACATGTCGTTGCTTTCATGGAACAGATGACGGGTTCTGTGTATCTACTTGTAATAAATACTTCCGTCATGCATCGATAGACCTTTTGCATATTCCAAGACTGTTATTTATGAAACTAATGTATTGGAACACTTATTGTAGGCAATCCCCTGGCAACGAATGACTGTGTGACCTGAGAGCTCCTCTTCAACATCAAACTTGGCGTCAGTGAGTTGTTCCGCAAGCCAGATGGCAGTTTTTGTGTGCAGCGCGAGGCCACCCTTGCCACAACGAATCTCGGATTTTCCGTTTGCGAGGGCCATGAATATTATAATCTGGTCTTGTAGCCACTGTGGAGAAGAACGTTAGACACAGAAATTCCTGATTAACAAGTAGAAGACCTCATCGACACAACCATCGGCATCCAAACCGCGCAATAGCTCCTGCGCGGCTTCCTCGCCAACCTTGTAAGGCTCTAAGCCCTTGCTGCCTACTGCACTGCCTCCAATGATACCTCCCCCTGCGCGGCTTCCTCGCCAACCTTGTAAGGCTCTAAGCCCTTGCTGCCTACTGCACTGCCTCCAATGATACCTCCCCCTCCAACTCAGCCCACAACACAATCCCGCTCCCCGCTCCCTTCGTGTCCTCATTTCTTTCCCTCTTGAACTGAATGTCCATTTCCACCCGGCCCTCCTCCCCTATTGCATTCAATCCCTTTACTTCCCTAAGCTTCCTACGCGCCCCAAGCACCATCTCGCGCCCGACACTCATCGGCAGCCCCGCAAAATGCGCAATACCTCCAATATACTTCACTCTTCCTCGCTCCAGCACCTGCGCAGCACGGAGCATTTCTACCGGTGTCACGCTCACTCTCACCTCTCCGCCGCCCTTGGGGTAGTACCCACGCTTGCGAATCTCGATCTCGACACTACCAGGTGGCAGCCCAAAGTGTCGCCGTAAGAACGGCAAAAACACGCGCTGAGAATAGTCGATCTGTGGTGCTAGCGTCGCATTTGTCCCCCCGAGGAGCGTGAGTATCGATGGTGACGTGCCAGGCGCAGGCGAGAAGAGCAAAAGTGGGAGTGCAATTTGTAAAAGGAGTGTTGTCGATCCTGCGGTCACGCAGTCGGCCGTGAACGCGCCAGGCAAGACAATTCGCCCGGGAAAGAAGTCAATGGCTTCTGACCCGGTCGTGGCACCTGTCAGGCGCGCGGAAGAGAGTTCTGCAGCAAGCTCGAGGCCCGTACGGTGTTGATTCCTAAGCCCTGGAGGCTTACGAGCGTTGCGAATTTTATGAATTGAGAATGGCTTGCCGAGGAGAGCAGACAGCGAAGTTGAGTTGCGCAGTATCTGACCGCCACCCTCAAGAACGCTGCCGTCAATGAGGAGGCTCGCCATTAAGCTTGCCATGTGTCAATCCAAGGCCGAGTCGTTAGTGGTTGTTCATTAATGACAGAAAGTGTACAAAGATTACATGGTAAAAATTGATTGATGTGGGTATAAGAATTAATGCGCTCTATGTAAAAATTGATTCCCGTATTCTCTATACTCGCTGAACCGTATGCCCCATCTAGTTAGATAAGAGTCAATTCAAATAACCCCAAGAACTTAGGCTCACTCACCGTCTTGCGAAGATTTCCTAGCCATGCGGTCGGTTCCCGCACTTGAACACCCATATGTGCTCGTACTTGCCTCATCCCATACTCGTGTAATGCACCCAGCATAAGCTCTTGCTCACGCCGATACTGCATAGTTGATTTCGCTAGTAGTGTCTGCGAATTCCTAGTTTAACCTATACCACTCAAAACCAGACGTCAGTTTATACATACCTTGTACCGCGCCACCTCTTCCTCGAGCAGCTTAATTTGCGACCGGAAACTAGCTTCTGCCTCTTCAAATAGACCTGGTGCAGAGTTCAAATTAGCAGCATGCTGCTCTCTGAAGAGCTTGTCTTGCGATTTAATGAACTACATCCATTCAATGAACATCAGTCTCGAGTACGTTGATGGAACTACCCACAGCTTTTGCCTTTGTAAGCTTCTCACTCAATGTCTTGGTCTGCTCCTTGAGAGTCACATTCGCCTCATGCAACGCAAGCAACCGCGTTCGGATGTCTTCCGGAAGGTCTTTGCCTGATATTGAAGCCCTCAGGTCGCTATAAACGGCATGTGCGTAAACAAAAGTACATTGAATAGTGGGTAGAAATGACCCACCTAAAGTCACGCTCTCTCTGAAGCAGTTTCTCTCGTTGTCCAATACCCTCGCTCTGCAAATTAACCTTTTCGAATAGCAGGGCATTGACTTGTTCAAGCTGCATACGATTCTTATCCGTCAACTCCTTATTCTGCTTCCTTAAACGCTCCACATCCTCTGCAAGGGCCGCTTTGTCCTCATTCACCGAGTCCCGTAACGTGGCCAGGATATCGAGTTGATCCTTATTAACCAACGTGACTGCATACATGTGAATAAGTTTCACTAACCAACGAAACGACTCACGGTCTGATTTGGCAATGATCAGCTCTCTTTCCTGCGTTTCAAACTTGACCTGGAGCTCCGCGTTCTCTTTACGTAATGTCTCAAGGAGATCTACAGTCTCATTCAGACGTTGCCTCAATGCAATCGCAGCCTCAGCGCTGTCAAATATCCTTCGGATTCTCAAATTGTTCTAGAGAAAAAAGACGTACCCATCACCGAATGATTTTCCACTTCGTATCTCCTCGAGTTCACGCTGTAGGATAAGTTTCTCTCGCTGTGCGGCAAGATAGTCATTCTCGTATCGCGCTTTCATGCGTTTAGAATCCTCCAGTAAGTTCTCCAGCACCAAAACGCGACTCGCATCGACTTCATTCTTTTTGACTGCTTCAAGCTCACGCTCCAGTCTCCGTACCTGCAACTTGAGATCCGTCATCGTCGTTCCCGCAATGGCGTCATCAAGTTCCCCCCCAAGACCAAGTCCTGCATGATCATCCATATCGACGTTGATATTGCCACTGTGATCATCGGTGCCGAGCAATTCTGCTTCTGCTTCTGTAAAATCGCCATCAGATGGCCGTTGGACGTTCGACCCTGGAATCGGCCGGTTTGAGAGTAATTCTAGTTCGCGTACGCGTTCTTGGTACAGCTCAAGCGTTTCCGAGTCTTTCGTACGCTCCATCTCAGTAATTTTTAGTTTCGTTTGGCATTGCTCAAGTTCGAATTTGACTGCATCGGTTTCTTGCGCACGAAGCGAGTTTCTTGACTCGAGTTCCGCTATCTGGTTCTTGTAAGATTCCATAAGGGGTTTGAAGGCAGCAACCTTTCTGTATTCTTCCTCGAGGGATGCATTCTTGTCTACCAAATCTGCGTTTTGCGATTCCAAAGCCTGGCAGAAAGGTCATTCCGCCATCATTCCTAGACATTACTGATATGCACCTTGACACGTTGCCGAAGATCGGCACCTTCCTGGAGTTTCTTCTTGTACTTCTCCATCACGTTTTCCGTCTTCTGTAGCTTATCAGCTGCATGACGATACCTACCAAGAGATAATGATCCGCTCGTGCATCAGAAGTGTCTTACTCACTCGTCAACTTGATCCTTATACTTATCGCGCTCGTCTGCTTTGAGTTGCAGCTCTTCACACCTCCTTGTCAGGTCCACGACCAGAGCCGTGCTGTTCTCAAGTTCAGTCTCTGTCATGGCAAGACTCTCCTCGTTCTTTTGGCTGTGAAACGACATTAGAAAGGTTCAACAGCAAATGACTGAACGCACACTTCACCCCTCAACCTCTCTACTTCCACACGCAGTGCCCCATCCGCCTTCTCGCTCCGTTTGTCATTCACTTCTCGTCGTGCCCGTAGTCGGTTCAATGCGTCTTCTTTCTCAGCAACTACGTCATCATAATTCGTTTGCAATGTGCGATGTTCATCCAGAAGGGTTTCGTAGACTTTTTGGAGTGTTTCTATTTCCGATAATATCTGACTCCGTTCTAATTGTGTCCTGTAATAGTGATCGTCTCTAAGATAGGGAATAAGCGTCGAGCGTGCATAATGACAAAAATGCACAGTACTCATTCATGTTAGCTACCGAATCACCAAAACTCCCATGCGTAACGGCGATACGCGCCATGATCTACGAATGTGAAATAAGTAAAATAAAATAAATCACGTAAAACAGCGAACCTGTTCAATTGCCTTCATAAGATAATGCTGGTCGTTCTCGCTCAAACTTTGGATCTTCTCAATAAACTGCTTGTTCCTCTCGCATTGTACACCAATGGCGATTGTGATCCTACACATAATCAACGTTGCCGAAAGATTGCTGCCCTTGGCAATCGCTTGGAGGTCCGGGACATCTAATGAGTCCGTAGGTTTCTGAAGTACTTCCGTGAAATATTGTGTCATGAGCCGATACAATCGTTTCAAGGAGCTGAAGCGTAGAACCCAATTCTCGGACAACTGCGCGGGACGCGTAGAGGACCTGAAATATTCTGCATCGCTGGATACTGTAAATTAACATACAAGTAACCATTTGTCTGGAACTACGCACACGATGGCAAGGATCTCGAGAAGGGCAGCACCGTCACTGAGATCAGAGAGAGTAGAAACAGGCCGAGAGAGATCGAAAGTCGCAAAGAAGTTCAGGAAAGCGGAGAGCTCGTTGCGCTGCTGTGATGAGTCCGCTATCACGCTAGCCATTCAGCCCGTTCGTTGGACAACTCCAAGAACGTATATAAAACCGATGTAAGAAGGGACGATTCCAGCTGACGTAAGAATTCCATAGCGGTGACGTTGTTATATGTTACATTTAAGCAAAGAACCAACTACAGTATCATCTCGTTGTACGTATGGTCCTCCTGCTACCAGTCTGAACAGCGCCAACTGGGTGGCCGCACTTGTCGAGCTTGACAGGAAAAGTATCTGGAATCTTTTGTTTCTTCAGCTTTGGTCGCGTGAACCTCCAGTCAGACCCAAATTGATCAGGTTTAGGCATGGCCTCAAACAAGGTCGACGTATCAATCGATTCAACTGGAGCTTGTGAGGGCATATAGGGGCTTTCGGCTCTCCGTTTGGAACACTTTGGAAAGAGAGAACAAAATAAGCAAAATACTATAGCTGAGTTGGTTCTTCACACCTGGTTTAAGGGGGTGGGAGAGACAACATCAACTTTTACTCGTGCATCTCGCTCCTTTTGCAACTCTTGCTTTACAATTGTCAACTTCTGTTTCAATGACATTATTCAACTTTTACTCGTGCATCTCGCTCCTTTTGCAACTCTTGCTTTACAATTGTCAACTTCTGTTTCAATGACATTATTTTTTCATTTTGTTTTTGTTCCTAAAGTAGAAAGTGGGAGCAGATTCAACATTATAAGACAGGATATCCAAAAAGTTTTACCTTCTCCTTGTGTTCCAGCAATTGAGTTTTGTAAAGAATTCTTGTATCCTCCAACTTGGATTCTTGGCTTTAATATGAGTGAGGTCCTTCTGAAGTTGTACAATTTTGACTGAAGCCTGGTTCGCCAAATCTATAGCCTTGTCACGTTCAGCAAACGTTTGTTGCTGCAGATCACATGCTTCGTCGCGCTTTCTTTCCAGCGTCTTGATCTGTCCGGCACTGGCAGCCACTTCCCTTTGGTAACTACCCAGCTGCCTCTTTAAGCGTTCTATCTCTCGAGATTGTTCCTCTGCTCTTCTGAAGACAGGAATTATTCTTTCCTTAAACTCCTTCAGAGCTTCAATCAGAAAGACCTGGAAGTAATTAGGGACATAAACTTGAGGCCGTTCGCAAACTCACCATATTGGTCTCGTCGCTATCCAATGTCTTCGTCAACTTCTTCAGTTTTTTCTCCGCAATCTCTACACTGATTGCTTTTGAGCTTTCGTCAATCCGGCCTAGACCATACACAAGCTTTTTGATAGGCTCAGCTTGTTCATCTTGACATGTCGGTAGTTCTAAGTAGATAGGATGCGCATCTCCGCGTTGTAGTCTTGATCTGCATTCGGGACAAAGAACAGGGGAGTTGGAGACGCTGTGTGAGAATAACTCATCGATGCATGGTGAACCACAAAACCCATGGCCTGTTCAATAAGATTTTAATTCAGGTATGGAAGACTGTGCAAAGTCATAAAAATACCGCACGGAAAAAACTTGAAGTCAAGGGCTCCCTTGAATTCGAGACATATATGACACTTGATCAAGGATGTGCTCATCGCGTGTGGTCACTGGTATGGCTTGATTGGAGGTTGTTTTCGTGGCACCAGAGAAGCCTGTCACGTGGCCGCGTTTGAATCTAATCAGATCTGGTATATTATCAACGGAGGACCCCTTTCAATTTCAACCCCAGTTGAGTTCTTGAATCGTTGAGCTAATAAGCGGTTTGAAAGTGTCATGCCTCAAATTACTACCTTACCAGCTTCGAAACCAGGTGTGTTTTGAGGTTGAGAGGATATCACAATTTAGAGAATTTCCCAAATGTCATCTGAATTAAAAACATGTGGTATTCTTTCCGATCTCAGAAAAAAAATACAAAAAACAAGGTCAAAAAAGTATTATCAGCAAATTGAAGACATTGACAGCGATCGCACACGGTTACATGATCGTACTAGATGGTTCAGAGCAGACCATCTCAGCAGATCTCATTTGCTCGATGCGAAAATCCTGACACCCTCGCCATCAGCTACTCCAAGTATCTGAGCTCTTCCAGTCTTGCCGAGAATGCTGATCGCTTTGCGCAATAGTGGTATAGGAATGCCCGATAGTTCAGAATCAATGGGAGGGTCCGTGATATCGTAAAAAGTCAAGACCGTGTTTAGTTGTGCGGTTTCCGTTGCCTGCCTTCATCAATTATAAAGAGGAATGAGCGTTCCGAAGCACTTACCCAGTTGTGAAGCGTTTCCGCCCACTCGTCCGGCGAGCGCCAATAAAGCAACACTGATTTATTCTGCTTCTGTGGTTCATATGCTGCTAAATTCTTCGTGACCATGGCAGATACAATGTGTGATAAGTACGATGGGAGGATTCTGCCTGAGAAAAGAGTTTGAGGTCATTTATATGTAAAATGAGGTCTCACGTACGATTGATGCGTTCATTACGCAGAACCTCTTCCCAATCATGACCTGCAGTCTCTGCATCCTCAATTCGAAGAAAGAAAAGTCGTCTATGACGTGCATATGCTAGCAGTAAGTGTGACCATTGCTCAACAGCGATTGCATCTGTTGCAGGGTTAGGCTGCTGGCTGGTCGGCCCGTTAGTTTTGTTTGAAATAACCAAAGTTCAAAGACGGTGCTGACGTGAAAAACGGAGGTGCAGAGTGGATGGAGGGAAGAAGAAACCCTGCAACGAGAGTTATCTATCTGAACGCGACAAAAATTGACCGCGAACAGACCTGATGATGTTGTAAATGTTGAGAAAGACATGGCAATGGCCGTTTCCGACACTATTTCGAGCCGTTCCCTCTAATGAGTTTCAGACTTCGAAGCTTTACCGTGTGCTTGACTTTAATCTAGCTCATCTCTTCTGCCATGCCCTATCTCTGCTTATGCCCCACTTGGTTGGCCTTTCATCATTTCTGAAGCTATGTCTTCACAGACGGCTGTATACCGATTCGCTGAAACCGGACCGTGATCTCGAGATTCTGTTTGAACGGACCGCGCCAAGGTCACAAGCAACCGCGCCGTGTCCCTTCCACCTGTATAGAAGAACCCATCTTGGTCATCTGTTCAGAATTGTTTCCAGCCGAGCAGAAGAATCTCGTGAAACCTGTGAGCCTGGCGTAATGGCAAACGCCTGCACTTATTAAGAGAAGGTTTAACCTCTAAACCATCCTTCATCATGCTTTTATTACTGTATCCTATCTTGCTCTTTGCTGTTTCAGCATGCTCAGCACTTCACAATACCTTAACCAAGAGAAATTCTACCGGGTTGACAGATGCCGTGACTTGGGATTCTCATTCGCTTTTCATTCATGGCCAGAGAATCTTCATCCTTTCGGCTGAAGTTCACCCTTGGAGATTGCCAGGTAATCCTGATTTGTGGGCAGACATTCTACAGAAAATCAAGTCCAACGGATTCAACACCGTTTCTTTCTACGTCAACTGGGCCGTACACTACCCCGCTCCGTCTACTAACGGTAGTCATGGTGACTTTCAGGAAGGAACATATCGGGATATTCAGAGATTTATTGATGAAGCGAAGAAAACGGGTCTCTGGATGATTGCAAGGTGTGTTAAGATAGTTCAACGCCATATGTATCGCTATACCCAATGCTGCAGACCCGGACCATATATCAGTGTGTCATATGACGACTGAAAATTCCTGTTCCTCATCCTCATTCGTGTAACATAGATGGGGAAACGACTGGCGGTGGTTTTCCTGGTTGGGTTGGTAACATTGCAGGCAACCTAAGGACAAATAATCCCAACTATCAAGATGGTATGAGCAACCGTAATTCTCTCATTGTCTTTGCCAGATGAAGATCATCATCAAAGCTTGGACCCCATATATGACAAGCATCTCGCAGCTTATTGCTAAAAACCAGATCACAAATGGCGGTCCGAGTAAGTATCGAATCAATGACAGCGCTTCATGAAGCTAACCGAAATTTGCCTATCAGTAATTTTAGTCCAAGCAGAGAACGAATTCAGCGCAAGCCCTGGAAATAATATCTATATGCAAGCCATCATCGACCTCTACCGAGCGAATGGCATTGTCGTCCGTATGTTCAACACATGTCGTACTGCTAAATGACGTTTTACATTTCGATATTAGCAATCACTCACAATGATCAGCATGCTGGGCAAGCAGGCAACTTCTCTCCTGATCGACCAGGTACTCATGTCGACATATACTGGTATGTTGAGGCCATGTAGTTTCATATCGACCGTTCCAGGATAATGTGATAAATTGTCCAGTGGCGATTCATACCCGCAGGGTGCTAATAACTGGGCACAAGTACAAGCCATCTATTACTCGGCGCACATTGCAAATGCGCCAAGTAATCCGCTTTGTCTTGCTGAAGTACTTATGATTGTGCCTCTTTTTTGGAAAATTCTCCTGATTTTATTCTGGAAAGTTTGGTGGAGGTTTCCTTCTTGGGTGGGGCGCCGTACCACGAGGCGGCACAGGATATGAGAAATTCTGTATGTCTCTTCCCACTTCGTGGCCCGTTCGCTTTTACATTCCAACAAAGCTGTCAACCTCACAAATGCTGATTATGGTGACCATCACATACTCTGTTACTCCTTGACCCTTGACGGTAATTTTGACAGAAAATGTATTTTACAAGGACGCATAGTAAGAAATCCTATCAATAGACGATTTGTATAATGAACTGACTACGTCAAATCAGTTCCCAAACCGCCACGATATTAAGTAAGCCACGATATGATACTCACTTGGAGACATTTTGTGCACATTATCTATAGACATCTACAGTAGGGACACTGGAAGCCTCTTTAAGACCAGTATTGAAGCTCAACAGTGCTATTTGGCGGGACGAACTGGGGCCAAACTCTTGAACCGACTGTGTGAGTGACTCGTGTATAAAGCGGATGCCTGTACATGTTTGAACCCATGGTTTCGGATAGGTACTCTTCCTATGATTATGGAGGCGGTAGGAGTTTCCCTTCTTACCCTTGAGTAAAAAAACCATCCAAGGATCGTGTCTGATCATATAGGGATTGATGAAAACCGAGTTGCGACACCGAAGATGAACGAGATGAGACTGCAAGGCGGTGTTTCTTTATCATGGAAAACACACCGATGCTAAATTGGCTTTGTTCTCAGGGTTGTTCCTTCGAGTTTCACGCGATCTTTTTGGAGCGACGCCTATTGCCAACGGGACGAACTACACATCTTCAAATTTAATTCATGCCGCCGAACTACGGAACTTAAACAATGGTGCCGCATTCTACGTCACCAGGCAAAATGCATCGACGTAGGTTATGCCTTGCATTATCAGATTATCACTGTTTAGAACATTCTAGATCAACGTCACTCACTACAACCCGCCTCACAGTCGATACTTCAATCGGGAGGATCGTAATCCCAAAATCCGGAAATATTACTTTCAATGGGCGTGAAAGCAAAATTCTGGTAACAGATTATGAATTTGGTAGTATTCCGACGCACATTTTATATTCAACTACGGAGTGAGTTGACTAGAGTTTGGTGTCATATATATAGAGTTTGACGCTGACTTAGGATTATGACCTGGACTACGCAAGTAGCAAGATCTTTTTGTATTGTATTCGCACTCAATCATTGCTCACGCAGCCTCGGGGAGGTCGATTATATTGTCTTCTATGGGCCGCTTGGTCAAACCGGAGAAACAGCTTTCAGGTTTGCTAGTGCTCCTATCCTTTCAGCACCCTCCTTTGTGTCATCCGACTTCTCAAATGGCATTCTGACCATTTCGTATCCGCTTTCGAATGGCTCGCAATTCATTACCATTCAACACGATCAAAGCACGGTTGTAGTTATTGTTCTAGACAAATTTACAGCCAATACATGGCATGCCCCTGTCATTGCTGGTGAAGGTGACTTCGGACAATTCTTCTCTATAGGTACAAACCAAAGGTTGGCAACTTCCTGAATGTTGTCTCTCGTCTATCTGAATTGTTTTCTAAGCGTTCTTGTTGCCGGACCGTACGTTGTTCGAACAGCTGAAATCACTAGAAACACGCTTATGTTGGTAAGTAGATAAAAGATACACGTTAGTTTGAATTTGACCTTTCGGTAGACCGGAGATCTAAACGGAACAACTACCATCGAGTTCTTGGCCCCTCCCAGTGTGAACTCTCTCACCTGGAATGGTGTTCCAGCTCTTCTTGTCAAAACCTCAAGTGGCTTGCTCTCTACTACTCAACACAGTAGTTCTGGAATCACACTCCCAATGCTGAGAAACTGGAAAGTTTCAGGAAGGTAAAGCTATTATTTCGTCGATCTATCAACTGGCACAGATATTAATTTTTCCTCAGCTTGCCTGAGATTGATCCTACATTTGATGACACCTCTTTCGTAACCGCAGACTTGACAGAGACAAATGTACGGCATGACAAAACCAATATGTGCCGTCATTGATCGACTTCTCAGTACACCAATTTGCCGGTCCTTGCAGGAAACCGGGTCTTGTACTCGCAGCAATATGGGTTTGAACCTTCTTCACTACTTTGAAGCATGCGCCGATGGGATATGAGACAGGTTTTATGGCGGTAATTTGATTTTCAGAGGTCATTTCAATGCTAGCGGCTTGGAAACTGCTATCACAATCACAGTACAATACGGCTTCGCCGGTGGTTATTCAGCATGGTTAAACGGGATCTTTCTGGGTTCAAGTCAAGGAGATGCTACCACCAGCTTAACAACGACCAGATGGATGATCCCCACGAACAGCTTACGAGTCAGCAGTGACAACGTCTTTGTTATTCTTCAAGGCACGAGGTTAACGGCTGCATTTACCTCTGAATCACTGATTTCCCACCTTAGACCACACAGGGTGAGTTCTGTATAGGAACTCATGTAGCAGTTCACATACTCTCATCAGAATTGTCGAAACCAGCAGTACGTACTCTTAAGTGATACGTCTCCAACAGTTGTTCACGGTTTGAATGACAGCGAATGGCGGAAAGGAGCCTCGTGGTATCAGAGGATTTGCTATAGAAGGAGGAACCACTAAATTCACCCTTTGGAAGCTTCAAGGAAACCTGGTGAAATCTTGATTGTCTTCCATTTTATCAGTGAAATATCTCATTTTCATTCTATCAGGGCGGCGCAACCGATACACCAGATACATTCAGGGGATATCTGAATGAAGGCGGGCTATACGCGGAAAGGATTGGAGCACATCTTCCTGGGTTTCCAGATTCTTCTTGGGCAGAAGGGTCCCCTCTTACTGGCGGTGGTGTCTCCCATGCTGGTGTTAACTTTTACAGAACGATGTTCGATTGGGTAGGATGGCCAATTCGTTTCTCAAATTAGGGCTAAAGTTTTGTTTTCTCAGGACGTACCTGATGGACTGGATATCCCTATTCGACTCTCAATCACACCAAGTGCTATAACGTCCAATTTCCGGGTTCAGATCTACTTGAATGGTTGGCAGATTGGGAAGTATATAAACAATATTGGGTTCGTCTCGCGCCAAGCACTGCCGCTACGTTGAGATCTCTGATGAGCTCCGTATCTTTAAGGCCCCAAACTCTCTTTGTTTTACCCGCAGGGTAAGCTTGATCTGTATCTCAGGTCGCTAACGCGATCTTTTGTCATCGATTATAGGATTTTGCGACGCAAATCGACCAACACATTGGCTTTATCACTCTGGTCGCTGGATGCTGCGGGTGCGTCGATTGCCAATCTCGAACTGGTGTCCGATGGTACTTTTTCGACTGCTTTATCATTGATGGATTATGCGTCACCGGACTACACGGCCCAACAACATCTTCGCCCTGCTCCTAAGTTCTTTGAAGCAATGTAAAGAACATCCGTTATATAGCTCTGGAATTTCAATCGAGATAAACAATTTGAGCATAGCATCTGCATACAACCATCAGTCATCGCCACTCTCGCTGCCAATAAATGCATCAATACTCCTCGACACCGGGATCTGTGTGAGACGGTATTATAACAGTAATCATAAGAATGAGGTGATGAGTCACCTTGCGTCTTTTATGTCGGAGATCAACATCATCCTCAGAATCCTCATCTGCAGGGTCTATAGGTTTGACAGAAGGGCGTGAACTTGACTCAGCAATCCTTCTACGGGAGCTATTAAGCATAGACTGTTCGAAAGACTTTACATCCTCTACGTTGAATACCGTCAATGACATTCGGGACGCCATTTCGCCAAAATCCACAAACCTAGTTCCTGTGCCATTGCTCGCTCAGCTTTAATCCTTTTCGCTTGTTCCATCCCCATCCTTCCTGTCATGCCAAGTTCTGTAAGGATTTCTCGAAGTTTCTTGATTTGTTGCGTGGGCTTCGGCATATCTTTGAATACTTTCACCCAAGGTTTGCGTACACCACAGGCAAGGACAAGAGACTAGTGTCGCGTTCAGCAAATTTATCAAGACTTCAAAAAATATCAACCTTAAGTTTTTTAATCGTTGCGTCATGTTTGTCGGAACTCTTGGATTTGTTACTGTTCATTTTCTTGACGCGAGACTATACTGAGCTCAGAGGATTCAAATAGGAATTGTTATTACAGTTCTAACCTCATCTCCAGATGTTCGTGCCTTCTTTTTTGGCTTGGGAGAATCATCAAGTAAGGATGCCATCTCATCGCTCTCATCGGAATCCTGAAGGAAGATGAGATGTTACATCTTTCAGCAATATGGTAATCATGAGGATCTCTTGAACCTTTGTCTTCAATTCGGTGCGTCGTTTCTTCAAAGGCGACTTCGGTGGAGCTCGGGGCTTTGTTTGAAACGAATGTATCCAGTCAACTCGAAGACTTCCGCATAGTGACTTACCTCCTTACTGAACTTCGTTTTTGGGGAAACTCTGGTGAGGTTATTTTCAGAAAGCTCTTCCAAATCTGATGAGTCCTCGACAAATTCCTGTCATATTGGTTTGGACATGAAAAATAGTCTCTGGGGAAGAATACGTGCAGCAGATTTGTATTTGCCAGCTTGTTGTCCCTTTGGTGCATGATTGACATTGTCAGGCGCATGTCCAGGTTGACAACGAGCTTCTTCGTTTTTCATTTCCCTCCTTGCCTGTGCGGATGCATCCTGGACATTGGTTGGGTGGCGTCAACTTCTGAGCACAATGCAGAGTAGTAGTGTCGATCCATACTTGTATGACAGCTTTCAAGGAATGCCTGTATGGCGGTGTGAGCAGGAAACCGTTCTCTAACTCGTGTAGCGTTTCTATTTTTGCACGAACTTTCCGGACAGTCAAGTTGCTATATCGTGAAAAGCTATATTTGAGTATTCCTCAGTTTTATTGTACCTATGACCATACATACGACAAGGTGCCTTCGAGCATAGCAGTACGGACTATCTCCCTTGCCGTCCTTTCGAAGTCGGCCAAATCTGGTGAAGCCATGTGATTTGAAAGAAACGGGGATAGTCAACGAACTGTGCTGGAGGCAAAAGGCGTGAGGTTGAAACCAAAGAGATTGATTGTACCGTGAGCTGTGTGATATTCGATTCAGCACTGATTATCTAATTGATCATCATGATTATTTCTCGGCAATTTGCGATCACAAGAAGGAAATAGCACCTTAATAGTTATGGAATGACTATATTTAATGAGTAGCTATTCTAGCAGGACTTAGCATTACATCGGGTTTTGAATAAAGCAAGCTCCATTCCGTAGGTGAGGTACTTATATACAAACATTGTTCTAAAGCAGTGACGTCATCATAGGCTATGGGTCAGAGCATGTGATGTACTCTGATGACCATGTGACCTACTTTAAGGATCCCCTTTCGCCAACACTCTCTTAAGCTGCAAGTTCTTCTTCTCTAGTACTGTGATCTTCTTCGCGTTCAAAGCAATTTTGTTTGTCAGATACTTTGATCTCTCAGAGGTGCCATGTGGTATACAACCAAATTGCCACCATGGTAGTCGCGTTCGTGAGGTGATGGCACTGATTGCTGTCAACTCTTCCTCACAGTCTTTGATTAACTTTTCAGCACGTGAAATAATCCGCTCGTTGAGGGAAATCTCTTGCATTGCTCGAAAAATCGGATCTTGTGTTGCATCAGTCACTGGCGCGAAGGAGAATTGTAGAGCTCACCATTGGCGAGCCGTTCAAAGACCCACTTAAGAACAGGTTTTCCAGGGCGTATCGTAGAGGGTCGACCTGAATGAAAATTAAGATATCATCGAACCAGATACGTCGTTATGCTAGCCTTCATGTGTCCCAATTGTTATAAGTTCTGCGTGCTCCATACTCCGAAGTGATGTTTCGTCTCCCTTGAATGGGAACTCCATGAGGACATCATAATAAGAAACCTTTATAGAGATTTGTCAAGTTATCATAGTAGATGTGATAATGTAAGTTCCACACCTCTTGATGCTCTGAAAGTAATTTCACAAGCATCCAGGCTTGTTCTCGTGTCCAAGGCAAAGTCTTCGCGTCGTCGACGTCATCACCAAAAGCATTCTTCCTGAGCTCTGCGACACCTCGTGAAATGATGTTTTCAACAGCATTCTCGACTGTTTGACCGTTGCGGATTTGGTGTACAAGCTGAGGGTTAGAGATTATTCAATACCACTTTGCACAAGAGGGAAAATGACTAACGCTTTCTAGATCACTTGCTCGGCCTCCAAGACGTTCCACATATGCTATTTGTTTGGGCGTGAAGTCTGCATTAATATTAGCATCAGAGAGTTTCTGTTGTACAAAAGATATGGAGCTGTGAGAGTCGGCGTCAGAAAGAGCGATCAAGTTCAGAGGCTTTGAGGGTAAAGCTAAAAGAAGAAGCATTCTTCATCATCTCCGATGATTATAATATGGCGTCTAACCTTTGGCGACATTCTTGGCATTTTCACGGTTATCGCTGATAACGATAACATGTGCTACCTTTCATCGATGTAAGCCTCCAGCATGCATTAAAATCAACAGTCAACCAGGAACGAACCCGATTTTCAGCGAGCGTCGCAGCCCATTGCGCCAACACAGTCAAGAGCTCCTCTCCATTTGAACCAACCCTGACCGAATAATTCCGTATGACCACAATTGGTAAAGAGTCAACAGCTTCTATCTCATCCTGAGCACTTTGCTTTCTCGTGACCTCCTCGAAACCAAGCTTTTCTTCTGCATTTTCGACCGATAATGTATTTGATTCATCGCTTACGAGCATCGGTTCGTCTCCGATTCCAAGTTCACTTATGATCCCATTACCAGCAACGCAGTCCAACCTTCCGTCATGCCAAGTACCTCTTGCAATCTTAGCTTGAATGCGCTCTCTGTCCTCCTTTTCCAATCTTTCGCGCTCCCTTTTGTGAATTTGGTGCTTGGTGGCGGTACGTTGCGAGGAGCTCACCCCTTTGAGGGCGGTCCCAACTATGGTAAGGATTTGCCGTAACTGTTCAGGCAAAGAACTGTTGAGACCAACTGTATCACAGTTACATTAGAACGGTAATTGATGCATTAGATATGTTGATTACCTTTTTGTCCAATGAGGCCGACGCTTGCAAGGTCAATGAGATTGTTCACTGAATTAAGGAACGTAAAGACAGGCCAATATCCCGTCTGTACAGCAAGCGAAGCAATAGTCTGGGAATCAGAAGTTGCATTTTGGAGAGCACGGCAATCTATGGTCAAGACTTTACTGAAGGAAAAAATCTCAGCTCTTAAAAGGGGAACATGTGGAAGCAACGTGCCGTCCAGAGCCTTCCAAAACTGTTTCTAACAATCGGGTTTTGCCACTGCCCTGGGGACCATGAATAAATGCGATGGTGGCTGTACACAGATCAGCGACAACGATGAGCCAGGAAAAGAGGGCGCACTGGGGAAATCGGACAAGTAGGACTTGATGTTACCAACAGCTTCCTTCCTCTGCCTCCAGCCAGCTTCATTGGGAAGTCCAGCGGGAGCAGGGGTATGGCTCGACGTAGGTGAAAAGAGGTCAAGGGTATTGATGCGTAGCCATTTATAGAGCCGGAACTCTGACGATGTCAGGACCATAATTTCATATGAGTGTTACGGAACATTATACCTCTGTAATCAAACCAATCCAGCATCTTGCCTTGGACCATTAAAGACCGTATAGGGTCAAAAACCTATTATCTCATGTAAATCCAATCCTGAAAAAAGAAAACACACAAACGGTATATGTTAACGTCCCCAAAAGGAACACAAGGAGGGGCAGTGTTATTTTCGGATGATTTGACATCCAGTCGCGTATTGCGTGGGCTTGAACAGGCCGCTGATACGCAGTACGTAGGAGGGTTTTCCCTGTTCCTTCGGCAGGAATATGACAGAAACCATGAAGAACATTTCGGGCAATTGTAGCAGAGTGAATTCGGCTGAAAGTTACGGTAGACGATCTTAGAGCGCCCGCCGGAACAGGACTAGGAACGGTTAAACGTTGGATACGGCCAAACGGCTATATACTTAAGTAAGGAGGGTCTTGAGGTAATGACAAAGGCTCACTCGAAATAACTCATAGAGCGATTGCTCTTGTATATCAGGTCCATCAAACGCAACATTGACTATCGGAGATGCGTATCGGTCCATGTCCTAAGCAATGAGAATCTCAATAAAAGGGAACGGCGAGAGAAAGAAACAAACCTCTCTCCACGGCTTGCCTTTGACTACCCACATCTTCCCTTTGTTGGGCCCAAGCCATGATGGGAGGTCTCCGTGCTTTTCAGCTACTTCCAACAGCTCACGTTCAATGGACTGAAGAGCGCTTTCGGCATCGCTCGCGTTATAGGTGAATCGTATGAAAACGCCTCCATCCTTCTCGTAGGGTTCTAGAGAGATAATCCTGAAGCCGTGAGACTGGATGTGCCCCAAACGGTGTCGAATGATTTCTAAAATAGACTCTTCACGCAGCAGCCCAAGATAATGCCGGAAACTGGGATTCATTCAATGGAAAGAATCATTGTCAAATATACACATACTCCCACTTGGCTATTTGGATAGGAAAGACTGAATCAGCAAACAACCATCCTACATGCCATTGGTTTGTTGTCGAGGATCGTGCAAATTCTTGGGTGTCATTGATCGATACTTCTGAATATGACCGTTGGTGAGCAAATATTAAATGACACTGGAATCGGTATCTCAGTAGCTGAGGCGCTGCCTGGGAGAGTCTCGTGCGTGTAATCATCAAAGTGACAGAAGAAAGGCAAAAATATCGACTACGTCATACATATATTGATGTATGATCGTGCATGTATCATCAACTTTTTGCAACGTAACTGTCATGTGTAATGGCCTTGAGCCAATGTAACTAAGTACTAGATGTGATGTATATATGACAATGTTGGCCTTGAGCCGAGAGAAGCTAATGCGATACAGTTGTAAGCCATAAAAAATTCCAACATAGATAACCCAAGTAGAAGGGGGTGAAGACGAACGAGTGAGCGCAGTGGGATGGAGTTAAGTGATGCGCCAAACGCCTTTTGCGTGAAACCATGTAGATGCATCAAATGACACAAGCTTGAACGCCTGGGGTTACGCCCTGGCAAGGACATGGTAGCCAAGCTATAAACGAAAACGATATGTTTATCGAGTCCAATAGATATACTTCAGACAGCGAAAAAGAAAGGGGAAAAGCATTAGACAATGAAGAAGATTGAATATAGTAAGTTAACGTTTCGCCCCAGGTCTTCGGTTGGGGAGTTTGCGAATGGCCCTAGCGCCAGTCCCGCCCGGCGCTGTTGGCGCCGCACCGATGGTAAAGAGGGTAGCACCTCCTGTCGCTGGTGCAGCTATGTTAGACACGTTAAAGGCTGAGGCAGGTTGCTGTGCCTGCCCAAATCCCGAAGTGCTTGTGTTTCCGAACCCTCCTGGTGTCGCGGGCTGCGGAAGACTGATGTTCACTCCGACAGGGGATGCAGTTTGAGAGCCAAACGAGAATGCCGTATTACTAGGGGGCAAGGACGCTCCAAAGGAAAAGGGTGATGGTTGCTGCGTAAAAGTGGATGGGCTGCCTGGTGCTGATCCAGACTGTGACTGCCCAAAAGTACTTCCGGTGCTGTTGTTGCTGGGGCCACCGAAAGGAAATACAGGAGTCGATCCTGCAGCAGATGTAGGTGCACCAAACGAAAATGATCCTGTTGTACTTGGTCGCGGCGGTTCATGTTCAGGCTTGCTTTGTCCGAAGCGAAAACCTGATGAGGTGGGCATAGCCTGACCAAAACTGAATGGACTTCCTTCGGAAGGTTTACCAAAGGCAGTAGTAGTGGCGGTTGACGATGTTCCAAATGAAAAGGGTGTGGAAATGCTCTGAGATCCAAAAGAGGATACAGGTGCACTACCAAAGGAAAACCCACTGCCTCCAGCTGCAGGCGCATCAGCGGGTTTGAGAGCTTGTTGGGTATCACGGGTCGGGCTTTCATCCATGTTGACTTCGAGATCTTGGTTCTTAGGAGGTGTTACGGGGTGCGCCGATTGCCCGAAGCTGAAAGGCTTCGTAGATGCGTCGCTGTTAACTCCACCTCCACTGAAAGAAAACCCTACGGAGGCAGGAGCAGGAACAGAAGCAGAGGAAGCAGGCACCCCAAAGGAGAAAAGCGAGCCCCGAGTTCCATCTGCGGGCGGTGTGCTCGGCGCTGCTCCAAAGGAAAATGGGCTCGCCGTAATCTTTGCATCCGGTTCTTTGCCCTTGGTTTCAAAAGAAAAAGCAGGCTTTTGTTCTGGTGGGGCCCCTGCGTTTCCAAAAGGAAAAGTATTGTACGCAGATTTCTGTCCTTGTTCGTCCGTCTTTCCAAAGGAAAACACGGAGGTCGCAGATTTTTGTTCTACGTCTTTGGCACCTGCGTTCCCGAAGGAAAATGTAGTACCATCCTTCTTTTCGTCCGTTTCTTTGCATCTCGTGGTTCCGAACAACAAAGGGGTGTCCGTGGATTCCTTGTTTGGAATATGGCCTCCACCACTTGACTCTAGAATTCCATTATCACCTGCAGTCAGTTTTAGCGCATCGACTGCCCCAAACAGTGGCTTCGAAGCTTCCACGGCAGGCAGAGTTGATGTCGTGGTTTGTGGAACTGTGAATAAAGCGGGACCAGACGAGGCGGTCTGAGCTGATTCATTTGTGGAACTATCGAACAGTGATGGAGTAACAGTCGCTTTGGAAAGTCCGCCAAAGACTCCAGATGATGTCGAAGCACCGAATATAGGAGCTGGTGTTGTAGAAGTAAAAGGACTGATAAACGATGGCTTAGGAGTTTCGTCACCAACAACGGCAGGTACGGAAGGTTCCGTTGACTTTGAGAAAGAGAAAAGTGGTGTTGTAGATGGCATTCCACTGGACATCGGCTGGGGTAATGACGGCACCGCTGACTTTTCGTTGGATGAGAAGGAAGGAACTGGTGTTATAGGAGCGATATCAGCCACAGTCGCAGCATCCGCAATTCCTGATTCTACAGTAGTCGAAAGCCCATTCACACCTATAGCCGACAATTCAGTGATCTTCTTGCTTTCGCCCTCCCACAATGGATTTTCAACATCTTTTACGGGAGCCGGTGGGATGGAAGACGCATTACTGGGTACATTAAAAACAAGTGGAGAAGGCGAAGGGATATCGAGACGTCTTGACAAGTTCGACGAAGTAGCAAAAAAATTGGGCACCCCGCTTGAACCGGGCTGAGGTGTGTTCGGTTTGGACAAGGCCGCTGAATTGGCGAAGTTGGGCACTCCGTTTGCGACAGCTACAGCGACTTGCGGGCCAGCTGAAGCTGTTTCCCCCACGGTATGAGCTTGCGGCAACGGCGAGTGAACAAATGCTGGGTACGAGTTATCCTGCCTGGGAGGAGGACTTGTTGACGTTTCTACTGCTTTACTTAATGAGAAAGGAAGAGTCTTAATTGGGGGCTCATTTCCTCCCGGCGAATCAATGACAATAGCCTTGGTCTAACGAGGTGTGAGATAATAACCAATTAAAATAACAGATGGAGAACAACTCACTTCCCAATGACAATAGCCTTGGTCTAACGAGGTGTGAGATAATAACCAATTAAAATAACAGATGGAGAACAACTCACTTCCTAGCAAAACTGAACCCTTCCGGAATTTTAAAGACAGGAGCACGTTTTGCAGCCTCGTCCAGGACATCCATTTCTTCCTTTCTTTGTATTGCTGTTTCGTCCACCTCATCTGTGGCCTCCTCGTCAAATGCGGCGGAGAACTTCATCTTCGGACCTTTCTTTGTATTGCTGTTTCGTCCACCTCATCTGTGGCCTCCTCGTCAAATGCGGCGGAGAACTTCATCTTCGGAGTCTGGTAGGTCGAACGATATGGTTCCTAGTCTTCGTGCGTCCAACACGAAGCGAAGATGACTGCACTGAAGAAGCGGTTTCAACGGGGACCTGCGCTGCCTTGGGAGGTGGTGGAATGGGCATTGCTGGTTCGTAAGGTGTATCCGGACGATGTACGGCGTTCTTTTGGCTTGTCGGAGTATCATCATCCATTTGCTCGTCATCAACAGGGAAAGCGCTCTTTTCTTCATCTGCCTCTTGCTTCCTTCTGGCCAGCAGCCTTTTCATCCCGCCCTCACCAGCGTAGGGTTTTGTCTTGTTGGGAAGAGAAGCTTCTTTCTTTCCGCTCGCTTTTCGCCCTAGTCGCTCCGAACGACCGTCTGCTTGCATCAAAACCAGGTTTGAGGCTCGGCGAGATTTGAACATATTGGTAGATGGCGTTGTCGCTGAAATATTGCAAGAACGTAATCGCGTAGGTACAAGAGGCGTCTTGTAAATATCCAACTCATGAAGAGCCTTCTCAATCACCGACTCGGGGTGTGGACCTGAAATAGAACTCAAATCATACTGCCGAGAGACATAGCAAAGTTCAACTCACTTATACTGACGGGCTTACGGTTTGCTTCACCAAACACTAGAGAGCTATGTTGACGAGCTGGAGAATGGTGCTTTACGAAGGATCAGACGTTTGATAATTGATGCAAGGAGATTAAATTGCTTACTCTTCGCACAGTGTCAGCAAGAGATCCAAGTGTGACGGAAGAGGACCTTGTTAATTCGTTTCGCATGGGTTTTGACGGCGCCGCCGAGGGTGCATGGAGAAATGTGGGATTTGAATAAAGCGTTTTCAATGGAGGAGGCTCAGAAACCTCTCTGAGAGGTTGCGGCGTCATCGAAGTGCGCATAAGGAATGACGGGCGGTCAGATAGAGGTGGCATTGAAAGATCCCGTGAAACCGTTCTGATGAGGTTGCTTGAATCTATCGGAGTATCTCGGTGAAGAAGGTTAGAGGAAGTAGCAAATCCGCTTGATAGAGGACGAGGTGGCGGGTCGATGGACATATTGCGCGAGTGCATGCTGGCCTGGAGATGATTATTATTTTTATTATTAAGATCATAAGATTGCGTGACAGAAAGAGAACGAATGGAAGAAGGTTGGACCAAAGGATTGGATTGTCGGTGCTGTTGCGATTGGAACACAGAACCGGGAGGGTCAAGATAGCCATGAACTGAGGCGGTAGTCTGAGAGTACGATTCGTCACGAGGAGGACTGTGGATCCTCATGCGCTTGTTTCGTGCAGACCTGTCATCTTCCTCTACAGCTGGCTCAGAAGGAGCCCCTGCAAGACGCCTCCGCTTTCCTTGAAAATCTTTGGAATCTTCAAAATCGTCTGTGCTGGCAAACCAGGCCAAAGGAGCGGTTACGAGGCTTTTAAGGCTCCCAAAGAACGAGGAATTCCGACCAGACGGCGGCTGACGCTTCGTGAGAGGTCTTCGTCGTTGATTGCCAGACGAGCTCGACGAGGCCATTGTCGAAGAAGTCGAACAACAAAGTAGCTGTCACACTTTGCGTCACATTACAGTTACCCTTCCCGGAGCCGACGCGTTGCTGCCATCCACGATGGAAGGCCCTGCACACCTCCTTACTCTCAAGGTCATGCGTGTGTCTGTGCGTAGATGTCAATTGACATTGCCTGATATCTCAACCTTCGTGTTCCCAGCGGCCTGAACTTTCCAGTGCATGGCAACCTTTTTATTCAAGTTCACCCTCTTTCTCCGTGTGTGGTATTCATGTCAGACCTGCCGTTGAATTCTGATCAAAGTTTCAAATTTGAAGGCGCATTCTACTGCATCCATTGTCTCACTTCAGGGAACAACACCGCTACCTAGTCATCCAAAAACTCTCAGAGACCTTACTCATGTTTCTGAAATCCTTACTTTGCCTTCTTCGTTCGGAGCAATACAGCTGGGAGAGACATTCTCCAGTTGTTTGTGTGTCAATAACGAATCTCAATTTGATGTTGAAGCGGTCACTCTTAGAGTAGAGATGCAGACAGCGACTGCGAAAGTCGTGCTTGCTGAATATGGCGGCTCAGATCATAAACTTGCTTCTGGGAAGACTTTTGAGAACGTTGTGCATCATGAAATAAAGGAGCTTGGACAACACGTCTTAGCATGTATCATTACCTATCGCCAGCCACCATATTCTCGCCCATCTTCAGGTCTCCGCGAAAATCTTGAAGATCCGAGCCTGCAAACTTTCAGGAAATTCTACAAGTTTGCTGTAAAGTACACTCGAATTGTCACCAACAACTCTAAGCTTACCACCTTTTGACAGGTTACAAATCCATTATCAGTTAAGACAAAGGTCCATATCCCTAAATCTCCCTCTGCATTACTTTCTCGTGTCGAAAGGGAGAAAATTTTTCTTGAAGTGCACATTCAGAATCTCACCCAATCCCCGATGTATTTTGAAAGGGTGAAATTTGAATGCGTGGATGAATGGGAAGCGGAGGATGCAAATTTTTTGGATGACAAGGATGTGTTATTCTCTGGTCCTTCGGCGCTTATGCAACCACAGGATACAAGACAGTATATCTATATCCTCAAACCAAGATTCCTGTCGCTGTTACCCCCAGCACACTCTCCTGGTACCGTTGTTCCCCTCGGAAGGCTTGACATCTTTTGGAGATCGTCTTTTGGTGAACCCGGCCGCCTTCTGACCTCTATGTTGTCTCGTAGAATTCCAATACCTCCTACAATGCAAATACCCGTATCCGCCCTGCCTCCTTATCTCAAGCGTGGCGCGGTTCACGGGCCGCCATCTCGTCCACAATCCCCACAACCGAATCGATCTAGTACACCACCTCCACGACCTGGGTCACCTAACTTTCGACCTAATAACGCGAACCAATCACGCCCTCAATCGCCGTTACACCCACCAGTGGCGTCTCCGCCCGAGTTAGAGGTCGGTCTTCTCATTCGCGACACTCCTTGGGATACACTCAAGGTGGACAAACCCTTCACATTACCTCTCACCCTCGTCATATCGACCACACGGCAGCCAGGAAACGAGAAATCACGTCGAATTGTTCAGGTAGTAGCTCAACACCTTCAGCCTCCGCGTGTTCGTGTATCTCCAATTACTATCTCTTCCCCTGGTACAGAAACGTTCAGCCCGCGCCTCCCGTCTGGTTTCTCAACACCTACCTCGATTACTCCGAATTTTAACTCTGCGATCGCCCATCAGCATCTAGCAGCGGTGGCTTCACCTCGCCAAAAGGCTCTCAACGCTTTAGAAGGGAATCTAGCTTCAGGTAACAATAATATGCCGTTGCTTCCCTCGCCGTATTTCAAGGGTTATGATGAAGTCAAGCCACTTCCCACTGTGCTATACTTGGGATCATCTTCACTTCAATTACCACCCATTGAATTGATACCAGAACCAGAAGCTGGACAGACAGTCGCAACACAAGACTTCGAACTAACATATCTGCCTACTCGGAAGGGTTTTGTAACGATTGGAGGATTACGTATACTTCTTGCTGACGACAAGTTTGTGGATGGCAGGGGTGCAGAAAACGCTGACACTGGCGGCAGCCTAGGCCAAGCCCGAACATTGAAGGAATGGGATGTCATAGCGGAGGCATGGGTTTCACCTTAATTTTTGTGACACATACATACGCATATTGAAACATTATTGAGACTGTGGTGATCGTGAATCTTCATTAAAAAATAGTCCGTGATATAACATGACAACCAAAAGGGATCTAGACAGCGGCCCATGGTTGACTGACGAGCTGCTGCACCGCAACGAGTGCACGGTATCGTACCTCCGAGTCTTCATGGGTCATTAACTCCATGACTCGGGCCTTTCCACTATACTTCTCAACCAACCTAAGCAAAAATCATTCTTATGAGTGTTGGAAAATCAGCGAAAAAGATTTAAGTACTTTTTCCCTCTGTCGGTATGTCTGACATATTGTCCAACGTCTTGGACAGCAACAGCTAGGACAAGTGGATCGGTAGATCCCTTTAGAAGCCGCAACAATATCCTACAAATTCATAATGAGCCAGAGAAGCGGAATGAGGTAGCGATAGGAAAAGGCTGACTGGAGTTGTTTGCAATCGTCGTCATTCAATTTTGAAGCATTCTCTTTCCAGAATTCATCTGACTCATGCACAGGTGACCACGAGAGGTAACCTGAGGAGAGCTCAGAAGTATATTCGTCGTATGTCCTGTGTAAAGTTTCAAGGCAACACTTACAACACTCCAAACACGACTTACGTGAGGCTTTGGAAGTTGGTGTTCAATTCATCCCGTAGGTATTCGATATCTTCTATTATATCCTCATCTTGCCATTTTCGCGTATAAAGGTTCTTGACGAATGGAAGGAGTTTCGCAGCTGACATAGCGGGGAGATTGGCCGTCGGAGCCTTGGAAACAAGATTCTGAAATCCAATGAGTAACACAGCAAAAAAAAGGTCCACAATAGACGGACTCGAAACGTAGCCACAACGACTCTTATGACCTTCTCTTTCACGGCGCCTTGAGCAACATCAATAAGTAGTGGTATTACGTCATATTTCCTGCGAGGTAAGTCAATCAGTATCTGCGGGTAATGTTTATTGCGAATACAGACTTGTCAAGTTCTTCTGCAACGTTCTGTTCAAAAGACAGAAGCCAAAAACACAGTGCCACCTGGTAACTCATTTGAGGTCCAGGTCTCTGTTTAAGAATATCTATATATCTGAATAGGATTGATCAACAAAGACAGAAAGAGCAGAATATGAGAAGGAAGATCACCCAGCAATGATCCCTGGGACAGCCCAGATTGACTGGCGGCAGTCACGACGGGCAAGTAATGACTCCAAACATTGGACAGCCACATCGCGTTTGTTAGGTGCTGGTCCTTGTACTAGAGAGGCAAGGGTATCCAAGAAAGGTTTTAGATATTGCACTGGTAGCGGGGTGGATGCCGAGCTGTTGATGTATTAGGATTGCGGCAGAAGAATACAAGAAAACATGCCCGCTGGTAAGTATCGTGAGGATCTGACAAGTTTTGAGTTGTACAAATTCATCCTGGGTATCGAGGGCTCTGAGATGAAATATGAGCAATGCATATATCCAACATTTGCTCGTCACTACCTTAGCAGAGGCAGAAAAGGAAGGTCTGGATCAGCCTCTGCAGTCCTGAGGAAAACCGATATCCTTTCCTCATAGTCTGATGCGGTATATGAGGCGTGATACGGCCGACTACAATGATGGACAAACCAGACAAAGCGTCGGCTATGAGGACCAGGAGACATTGCATCGTGTCGACGCGTTGCAACTTCTTGAGCAAGCGAAAGTAGAGAAGTGCATATGTTTGAAGATCAGAGAGAAGAATCTGCTCAACCTTGGCCCTAGGCTGCTTGTCGACCTTCTTGATCAGAGCCAGTTCCTCTGACGTGATGAGATCTGCACGTTGGTAACCCTTTGGAGGAGTTAACGCGATGAAATACGGAAGAAAGTGAGCTCACCTCCCATGGAACTGGTTTGGACCTGATTTTGGAGGACGCCTCATCAAGATAGGCATTGGAGACGAGGGAGATAGACATGGCGGCTGCCAACGATGGAGAGGCAAGGGCACACCACGTGCGTTGCTCACGTGACGAGACGAAAAAGTCCTCCTGCCAGTTAAAAAGTTGAGCCTGTTATAGTAGACAAGAATGCTGTCGCGCAGCGTGCTGGCCTCATGTAGACGACAGCGCAACGGTGAGCCATTCAGCTGCCCCAGTCTTCATGGCTGATGCTTCTTCAGTCGTCCTCCGTCGTTCGTTGGCCACTGAGGTTGTCTCTGAACCATCCTCATCTTCTCAGCCAGTACCACCAATACGGACTAGAAGACCTCCCCGTGCCGTCATCACTGCCGCCGTCGTCCTCAATCGCTCACCTATTCTCACTCGCACACCCTCCTTGTTTGAGCGTGCCTACTACTCCTACCAAGCGCGTATCCGACGCGCCCTCCATAGCCCGTTTCCTGTCGACTTTTATTTCAAACAGGGCTCCCTGCTTGAGACAAAATTCAGTATGGAGGAAAAAAAGCGTGAGCGCAGGGCCTTTGGTGCTAGATTCAAAGCAGAGGAGGAATATGTCAGCCAGGAGAAGGCTGCTACCAACAAAGCTGCTGCAGATCAGCTTGCATTGCAGGAAGGAGAAGACGATAAACTGATGCCTCGTGTCCATGAAGCAGACACCATCCGTGACTACAAAAGTCTTGACCGCAAGGGCAGACGCAATATCTATCTCCTTCTGCAGACGACTTCAGATGGCAAAGAAATCTGGCGCTTCCCTCAGGGTGGACTAGAGAAGGGAGAGCTTTTGCACCAGGTGTGCCTCAGATTAGGTGTCTTTTCCTGCACGACCACTCGTTTACTTTTTCTCAATAGGCAGCGCAAAGGGATTTGTATGCCGAATGCGGGGAGAAGATGGATACTTGGATTGTGAGCCGCAATCCCGTGGGCGTTTACAAGGAGTCAGCACTCGATACATCATTACCAGAGCCGAAGGCAGAGGTACGTTCAATTAGAAGCACAACCATACTTTTTTGGTCTTACACAACTCCAGAAAATCACTTTCTTCTTCAAGGGTCACATCTTGGCGGGACAAATACATCCGAATCCAACTACCATCTCGGATTTTGCCTGGTTAACAAAGCAGGAGATTGAAACACGCGTGGAGAAGGATTACTGGGAGAGTATAAAAGATATTTTATCTGACTACTAGATCATGTTCTACCAAACACTTAATAATTTCTCCCACTGGATCATTTGGGAGCAGCGATGGCTTTTTGACTTTGCTTTCGGGCATCATCGAATTTCCGGACAATGACTTGACACTTTGTCGACCTGCAGATGTGTTGTGAATGCGCCTTGATCTCGTCAGAGAAAAAAGTAAGGCCTGCGGCACGCTCAACAGCGTCCACTACAATATAAAATGATAAATGACACTCTGGTATGGATTAACAAACATACCCGGTACGACGAAACTTTCAAGAGGTACTTCGTCTGGTATTATGGCATTCGGGAGAATAAATGCACCTGTAGAAATATCAAGAACATCCGGTTTTGAAGACGAGACCGGTTTTGATGTCAAAACGACTTTGGCGAAGTGTGTGGGGACAGAAACGTTTGGCGGAGAGCCGATAACTTCGTGAGTCTTCAAAAGGCAGAGGGTGGATAAATAGGAAACAAAGGATTGAGGAGTACTCACAACTCGCCACTTCCCATCACCATCCTGGCGTGGTAAGTACAAAGGTACAGTGAAAATATACACGTCCTGGAAACTTCCTGTGAGGCGTCGACACCAATCTTCCAAATATGCCCAGTCTAGAATTGTTTATTGAGAAAGAGGGAAGAGGAAGAAGTGAAGTATAGGACGAACAATGCCTGTTGAAACCTTCTCCAACTTGGGGTGCCATGTTGGAAAGAAGGAATGTTTCATCCATGGCTGCCTGCGGGAATACAGTCACCGTGAATTCATAAAGCACAAGACATTACGGACTTGCGAGGACTTTGCATCAGCAGCAGGTACCCTATAAGTTGATAGTCAACTTACGTTAAAGGGAGAACAGTAGGTTGATTTTGCACTTACATATGACCACGGTCATACCCGCTCCTGAAGTAGTCCTTCAGCCGTGCCCTGAACGTAACGGGCACAGATTCATCCTCAATAAAGTTGGACTTGGAACGATCACCGCCTTCATTAGAGCCCTTACCAGACTTCAACGAGGCTTGAGTGAGATGCTCTGCAGTCTGTTACTCGTGTATCAAGCGGAGTCCATGGTCAAAGTTGGGGACGTACCCATGATGGATGACGCAAGCGCCTGTCATATGCCGCGACGTATGCCTGACGCACCAAGATGTCCGAGATGGGCCCTAAACGTTGTAAAGGTTTAAATGCTTACAGCCGTAGAAGAAAGTTTATAACAGACCTGGATTACCATACTTCAAGATGGATGATGAAACAGCAGTGGAAGGGACGAGAGCAACCTCTTGCAATTTTGCTCTTCCGGCTTTATCCAGCTCAATTATTGGGGTATCCGACACGACTGAAGTTGGTCTAACAGGTGGTACGGTGGACCGGCTCTTACTGGAAATGACAGTGGCCACACCACCGCCTATGAGAGCTCCAGCAGTAAAGAATGCAGCACGAACCAAGGTAGAGCCTGGCATCGAGGACTACCAGTGAGATTTGAAAAACAGCAAGCTTTCGCGGCCGGATATGCTGCCTAAAATAGTAATTATTCCTGTTAAAAAATTAATCTTCACGTGTTGTAGCATTTGGGTACCAGAACCTGCTCCACTCTGAGTAACGGTACACAGTCTAGTAACGATCTTTGTTCTAATGGGACAGGTAGTCCAACTGGTTCATCGAGTGCAATTCCGACGTGTTCCATTCTAGACAAAATGTTACATGTGTCGTGTTGTTGAGAACACAAATGGTTCTGAGGATAAGTCGACAGTTGATAGTGGCTCCACCCTTTGTCTCTCTGATTCTCACAGGCTATCCCATGTCCAGCGTCAGCATCAGTGCCGTATTCCAGGGATGATTCATTTTCTTCATCTGTGTAGATGGCTGCCCAGCAGGAAGTGATGGGAAATTTTCGGAGTTCCCACTTCAAGTGACCCTGGGCACTTCGCGATCCATCCTTTCCCCTTCCCATCGCCGTGAAAATGTGAGCAGACAATATGACATGACACTTTTATATATAACCAATGCCTTCCGATCGTTCCAGTGAACCTCAATGGGTTAGCGGCCCACAAGCCTTCACACCAAAAATATAGCATAATAGTACAGTGTTAGAGTACGCTAGCTTCTTCCTAATTATCAGGACTTGACCCAGTTCTATCGATTGCGTGAAGACTCTAATCTCTTGTGATAACACCGTCACACACGCTGTTCTCAGTTCGTCAGCCTACGCTTCGAATCTGTCTCCCATAGTCGAACATCGAATCCTCTGCCTTTTCCATTTAAAACGAGATCATTATATCGTTCCACGACTTCTGAAGAACTACTATGTGGCGTTTACTTTCTTCTGATTTCGTCTACTTGTACTCCATCTCCGAGAAACAACCGACTACTGAGGTCAATCCCTCCAAGAGATCAACTCCCTGTTACACCGGCACGCAACGAGAATTTGGAAGCTCACAAACCAGTATCCACGACACATTTCAAAGAGAGGGAGGGCTGGAAGAAAAAGTGGGAAGGCTGGACGAAAAAGTGAGAGATCTGGAAGAAAAAGTGGGAGGACTGGAAGCAAAAGCGGGAGGGCTTGCAGACGAGCATCAACTCAAACTTATCATCGCATCTGATCGCAATGTTGACATACAAGTCAAGGACGACGCATGCGATGCTCTACGTGAGCACCTTCTCCAAGCGCGCACATATTTCTTCAACCACCTTCGAGCGCTGCCCTTACTTCTGTGGCAAACCACTTTTCGAGTGGGATGGAATTATCGAGACGGAGGAAGGTGACAAAAGGGTTCTTTGGCTGATAGAAGTGGTGCCTCATGAGCGTATCACGACGACGGTCCCGACAAAAATTGGTAAGACTATCTCATATATTGGGATGACGCAAAAACTGAATTTATCCAAATTTTCTGAGCAGGAGCAAAAAAGTGCAGCATAATGCACCCGCACACGAGCCCGCCAAATACTTGCGGGGCTGGTTTCTATTGCATCCGCAACACACTTACCGAGCCCTATCAGGTATTTTCCCCTGCTGACATTGATAAATTCTGAAAGATTCGATTTCGTACCACTGCAGTTTAGATCTCTACATACCCATATATACCCATCCACACCACACATACTCCAGTACTGCACAAGATAGACCAGAACACTTATTACAATACAAATGAAGTACATTGCATGCACAGCACAACTCAATTAATTTTGCCTTTCGCACAAATGGGTTAAACTGAGGCTCTTATTATACACACTCGTAGATTCACATTTCATCCATGAAGTCATGCAGAGCACGGCGTTGAGCTAGACCAGCCGGCACAACAATTGTACTGAAAGTATTGTTGGCCATAGTCGAACAAGGCGCTCTCGTACATCCTCACTCATTCCCGAGACAACAGAATAGTCCATATTATTTAATACTACCTAGAGAAAGGACGGGGCAAGGGTCCAAGATTAATCAAACACCTAATGAAACAAATCATGAAGTAAATGAACAGGAAACAAAAACTACAGTGGTAGGGCGAAGGGCGAAGGGAGTTCCAGCAGATAGCCAACTTTTAACCTTCCCTTTCCCCCAACCTCGACGTAAGTAGCAGTACTTAGGCCGAAGGCCTTCATTGCATAACCGACCAAGTGATCTCATTCCGATACCAGAATTTCTAAAAAGCATT